>JAHNEJ010000463.1:0-117855 GCA_022559845.1 Amorphophallus konjac | reverse complement strand
GCAATATAGGCAAGCAATGTAATAATCAGTCCAACAATCACAGACAGCAACAGGAAATAGGTTTCTGTAAAACGCAGGAAAGAGATGACCTGGGGCAGGTCACTATCAACCAAAGAGACGACAGAGTCACTGTCGTGAATCACTGTGAAAGCCCACGAGCCAGCAGTGAGAAAAAACAACACGCCTCTGGGTGAGGCGCTATAAGCGAAAAGGACGCCTCTGCAAGAGGGCGTCAAATCTGAAAACGCACCTTGACGTGAGGCGCTATGCAATAAAAGGGCGCCCTGGGGCAGGGCGTGAATTCACAGATAGTGTGATAAAGGCAGTAGAATAATGAAAGACGCCTTGGCAGAAGATGTAACACAACAAGAAAACGCCCTGGATGAAGGCGTTAAAAGAAAAAGTGCCTCTGGTTGAGGCGTTAATTAAGGAAATAATCAAACAATCACAAACTGGCTGATCTTGGGAGTGTGCAGTGTGCACGGTGGAGGGTGCCCGTGGGGCACAAAAGGAGGGGTACCGTGGGTACCGAGGGGAAAGGGCGCACGTGGGTGCCGAAGGGGAAAAGGCACACGTGGGTGCCAATAGGAGATGGTAATCAAAAGAAAAACAGTGGATGTCCCACCGTGATCGCCAATTTATAGATTGTGATAAATCCACACATGAAGAGTTTAAATACGAGAAAGCATAAGGGGGAGAGATGATATAATAATAAAGAAAAGAAGCACGTGGTGCTACTAAGGAGGGTGATCGCCAGAGGGGTTACCTCAAGAAGAAACAAAGAAGATCGCGAATACCTGGTGGAAAATAGAACGCGGGATGGATTGTGAATTCCTCCTCCTCCTTCAATCGGCCGGCCGATGAAGGGGGTTTTCCTTTATTGATTACCCTTGCAAAAAAGACAAAACAAACAAACAAAGAGAAGTGGATCGGCCAAGTGAATGTAGTATCAATCCCGAATAAATGATATGATGATGAATAGAGAACAACATGCGCACCTTTTTTATTGTTTGTTTTAAAACCCCTAAGAGTTAGGGAAAGGAAAAGGATGTAATGCTAATGCAAAAGAAGAAAACCGTATGATGACCGATGAAAAACAACACAATTAGATAAGCAAAAACCCTTGCTGTCCCTGACGACAGTAAAGGGGAACCGAAGTTGATACTGTTGGCAGGAAGAAAAGGAAGCAGAGAGCTCTAAAGATTGCACAGGAAGAAGATGGATAGCCTCCGTAAATTCAGCATCTATGTATAAAAACTCTGACCTCGGTAACCTCTGTCAAGATCGACCAGAGCTCCTTTATATAGGATTTCAACCGAAGATAAACTCAAATTAGGAAGATAAGGACGAGCAATGATCAATGAAGGCAGGACTCTAGTTCCAATTCGAGCAAGGAGACCATTGGAGGCAGGGAACTATTCAGGAAAGGCATACTCAAACACGACACCGAAGGATAAAACACGACCTTCAGAAGGGCGTCAAATTATAAATTGACGACCTACATCAAGACGTTACTCAAAACCACGACCATGGTCAAGGGCGTCACTTCTTGGATTTAATTTTGGCAATAAAACTTACTTTATTTGAAAATTATGAGAAACCGCCTGAGATGAAGGCGTTACTTGAAAACACGTCCTGAGGAAGGACGTTAATCAATAATTGGAATTTATTTTGAAATCGGATAATACCAGGAATTGACTCCCTCATATTTGGTCGTCCTTTCTTAAGAACACGCCCCAGATTAGGTCACTATTTAAAACACGCCCTTCATCAAGTCGTGAATCACAAAAAAAATGCAAGAATAAATCACAAAAATAGAAAAACTTTATATTATAGAAATATTGAAGTTCACTTTGGGGCGTCAACATAGTGACATGAGATTTGATCAACATAGCGTCAATTTTGGCGTGTCTATACATACCAGGAAGCTGTCGCTCTAGAACTGGAATTGGCGAGGACTCGGGGACTTTCTCAGACTGGGATAGTCCAACAGGCGGTGCAGTTTCAGCCGACGTACCAGTCGACTGTTCCAAGAGTTTCCCCTGTGTTTCCTGCTGCTGGTGGTGCTTCTTTTTCTAAATCCAAGGGCAAGAAGTTTAAATTCAAGAAGTCCAAGAATAAATTCGATCAGCAGGCATCTCCTGGTGTTGTTCAACCTTCTGCCCCTTCTTTTACTCAGTGCCAGGGTTCCTCGCCCAGTCAGCCTAAGCGGTGCTAGAGGTGTGGCGGTAACCACCCGGGCAAGCCGTGCTTGTTGCCGGTGGTTTATTTTCGTTGTGACCAGCCGGGTCACATTGTTCGAGACTACCCAATGAAGTCGATGCCAGTGCAATTCTCTTAATCTGTACAGCCTCAGCAGTCTCAATTCAGACTCCCTCCGCCACCTCTACCTCAGCAGTTCTATCCTCAAGCCTCGGCGTCTTCCCAACAATCTTCTGCGACAGCCAGGAAGCAAAAAGGAAAGGTTTCTCACATTACTCGTGCGGAGGCTGTTGCATCTCACCTGGTGGAAGGTACGATCATGCTTTATGGTCATGCAGCTCGCGTATTATTTGATTCGGGTGCTTCTCACTCCTTTATTTCTGAGGATTTTCTTGCATGTATTGAGGAGCCCACCACTGAGGTCACTTGTGATTTGTTGGTTGAGTTGCCATCTGGAGATTTTATGTTCACTCCGTTGTGTCTCGAGGAGTCTCCTGTTGTGGTCAATGACCGTCGGTTGCCAGCGAGACTGTATGTCTTGCAGTTGTCAGAGTATGACGTTATTCTGGGCATGGATTGGTTGGAACAATATGGAGCCGTGGTTGACTGCAGATCCAAGAAAGTCTACTTTCAGCCACCTGGGAAACCAACATTCTATTTTCAAGGTATTCGGTCCCGTTCCTCTCGCTTGATTATTTCTGCTATTCGAGCCCATAGATTGCTTGATGTAGGTTGTCAGGGGTTCTTAGCTTCAGTGGTTGCTGTTGAGACACCTCAGCAGGATGTCAGTGGTATTCCTGTTGTGTGTGAGTTCCCCGATGTGTTCCCTGACGAGTTGCCGGGCTTACCTCCACAGCGGGATATAGAGATGATAATCGACTTGATTCCGGGAATGGCACCCTTGGCCAAGGCACCGTACCGGATGGCTCCAGCTGAATTGAAAGAACTGCGGGCGCAGTTGCTTGAGTTGCTAGATAAGGGTTATATCCGACCCAATTTTTCTCCTTGGGGTGCTCATGTTCTATTTGTGAAGAAGAAAGATGGGAGCCTGAGGTTATGTATTGACTACAGGCAGTTCAATCAGGTGACAATCAAAAACAAGTATCCTTTGCCCATGATCGATGATTTGTTTGATAAGTTACAGTCTACCTCTGATGGGGACATCACCTCCCATGCCCACGTTCACAGCTCGTCTCCTTGCCCCGGTTGCATCCGACATGGTCTAGTCATTTAATTTTGAGTCCTATGTAATTTTTATTTGAGTCATTTGATGTATTTTCCCTTTTATTTGAGTCATGTTCCTAGGTCTTGTGTTCATTTCCATAAGTTTGAGTGTCATTAGGTTGTCTAGTTAGCTATTGGGCCCAATTCATTGGGCTAGGCCCAAGGGCTCTCCCCTACCCCCTCGGTTATTTATCATTGAGTCGATTGTCAGGGACTTTTGTACAAATGTGGGTTTCCTATATATAGGACCCCATTCCCCCCATTTCAACTTAATGAATCAATGAATGAAAAAACTTGCCATTTTGAGAGTTTACACTTCTTATCTTGTGGAGAGATTCCATTTTTTGGGTGAGAAACCCTAGGGGAGAGATTCCCCACCCTTCCCTCTCTTAATCTCTCTTTTTCACTCCACTTTCTCTCTCCTCAACACCCAAATTCGAATTTTCTTCTCTCTCTCCCTTCCCAACCACCTCCACTCCCCACCTACCCCATTTAAGCCTCTTCCCATTCCCCACAACCCTCATCAATACTCCACCCCTTCCCAAGACCTCCTCCACCAATCCTCTCCTCACCATCCAACCCCCAACTACCCCTCCCACTTTCCCAAGCACCCTTCCCACTACCCCAAGCACCCCTTCCCTTCCCCAACACAACCCCCCCATTCTCAAGACAAAAAAATTAACCCCACCCTTAAACCTATTTTCGAATATCCTTTCCCTCTCTCCATTCCAACCAAATTCGCAGCCCCCACTACCACCATCTGTTGGACCCTCTTCCAGACCTTATTCTCCACCTCCCACACCTTAGAACACCCCCTCCAAGACCCCCTTACAACCAGGGGTCACTCCCACACTCATCTACCCCCTTCCCCTTCTTCTTTCTTGGTCATTGGAAGCTACTTCGAAGTTGCAGTTTGCTGTCCAGAGGTTACAGATGAACCAGCAACTTGCAGCGGCCACCACGACTTCCTCAGGACGAGTTTGAAGACCCAAGAGCCATCATCGGAAGAGTCTACCAGTCTCCTTCACAACAGAAGTGGTTTCATCTTCTTTCGATCTCCGAGTCGTCCAGGAGGTCTATTCTCCCACAACTGCGCAGTTCTGCCTCGGCTGAGGACCTGAGCCAGATTAGAAGCTCTGCCACGATGAACCCCGAAGGAATCAGTCCATGAGTTCTTCTTCAAAGTTCTTCATCGCCCAGTCTACTTCCAGAATCAAGAAACAGAACTTCATTCGGCATTCGTGTTCCAAAGTTCTCATTTTTCTCCCTCAGCTACGCAGATCTACTACTCATAGTCTGCACCGACAAGTCACCATTGTTATGCATATCCTAGTCTTCTCTGGCATCGGTTGGCTTCCCCGTCAGTTTTGCTGCGAAGAGGACTCGTCCACGATTCCAACGAATCTGACGGTGCTTGATTCCGAGGTCGGGAGCTGCCGGGGCATCCTTTGCAACCTGCTGTTGGAAACCAGGAGCTAGCTCTGCAGAGATCCTGATCCGGAGAGAAAGCTTTACCACGACAACCCCGGAGGAATCAGGCCATGAGCTCTTCTGCAAAGTTCTTCCTCTCCCTGTCTATATTCAGAACCAAGAAGCAGAAGTTACCAATTTTCTTCCTCAGGCGTTCGACTCTGCTTACCACTATCTACATCGACCACTCCTCACTTTTCTGAGTCCTCTGATCTTCACCGGCATCTTTTGGCATCCTTGTTTGTTCTTCTATAAAGAGGACTCACCCACGGTTCCAACGGTTCCAACGGCGACTGATTCGGAGTTCGGGAATGGTCGGGGCAGCCGCGTCTTCCTGCTGTTGATAGTCTGTTGCAGAAAGTCCGAGATTCAGCAACCCTGTTCGTACTCCCGCCCAGGCCGCCAGCTACCCCTGAAGAAATTGGCAAAATTCAGAGGCACTCCTGTTCCAGAGACGAAGAGATCCCCACTGGTCTCACCCTCAGCGAAATTCCAGAGAGAGTTCTGTGGCCTCCACACCCTCTGTCTGTCAGCTATTACAGAGGGAAGACTGATTCGGTGTCATCACTTCTTCATCACTCTTAGCACTAGTTTCCCCTCCCCGCTTGGCCGGCTGAAGGCCCCTCCCTGTGTGGAGGTAGTGTTTGGATGTAACTATCATCTTCCCTTCCCCACGATCCCCCCCTTGCATGGGGTGTAGTGTTGTAATAGCTTAAACAGGTCAAGCTACCCCGGCGCGGCGTGTGGGGAACCCACGCTTCCCCGCTCGCCCTCGTCTCCGAGCGGGACCGGTTTCTTCAAACCGGTCGAGTAAGTGCTCCAAACTTTGCTCTAATTTGTGCTTGTTCTTTCAATATTAGTTCATAAACTCCGCTGGCCGTGAATGAGAGCCCGATCCTTAAGCTCTTGTGCTATAAGTGATCACCGTGGGAAAAGAGAGAAACCGGTGCCTTTGGCACTTGGTCGGCCCCATTGTCTTGGGCTTCCACATCCATTCGGAATCAAGTCTTGGCCTTGCTGGCCCTCTACCAGCAAGGGCCCAATCCCTCAACCTCACCTTGGCATTGCCAAGTTACCCCGGGCTTGGGTGAGCGACGAGAGAGCGGCGGCCCAAATTGGCCCATTTAGATTGCGAATGTGCTTGCTTGCTTAAGTCCAAGGTCATGTCACATCAATTGGTATCAGAGCAAGTTCTAGACTTGTCTCTACTAAGTCTTGTCCTAGGGCCATTGCATGCATCACCCTTGTCCACTATCATGACTACCTCATACATGGCATATTCGCCACTCTTAGGCCCATTAGAAGCCTTTATGTTTGATGGATCCCGCCCTAGCATATATCTAGAATGGGAGAAGTCCATAGACCAACACTTTGGGAGGTTTACCCTGTCAGGGCTTGTTCAAGTCAACTATGCCAAGAGTTTGCTTTGGCGCCAAGCTAGGAAAGAATGGGAGAACATTGTAGGTTTGAAAGAAGCCAAAGGGGAAGCACCCATTGAATCTTGGGATGAAATGAGGGCCGATCTTAGAAAGATCTACGCACCCCAACCCAAACCTCTTCAACCAACCGATCTTTCACCCCCGAACCCAACTCCCACCCATGAACTTCCCCGACCAAGCCCAACCCAAGTCCACCCATGTTCACCACCCCGAGAGTACCATGCACTGACCATTATCACTCCACCCACCATAGACTATCCTACCCCATTATCCTTGGAAGTTGTGGCCCACACTCCTACCCAAGTGGAGATGGATGCCAATCCGGATTCACCTCCCACCATAGAGAACATCCTAGACCCCCCACTTCCACCCACCTCTCCTAGTTCGGGTCCTCATGAGCCGCACACCCTAACCATGAATGAGTCCATACTCCAATGGCTTAAGCAAGGCCCCACCATTCCTAGCTCACCACCTTACCTCTCACCCTTGGCATATCAAGTCCAAATTATGCCCACCCGGTCTTCCCATGTCACACTTCAAACCTCCTACTTTGTGGAAGGCTTAGGGGACCTAGTGGACTGTTTACAATGGCAAGTCTACCTGACCAATATGCTAGCCATAGGACCATTGGAGTCTAGCCCCATCTACTCTAGTGGACCCTTCCTAGCTTACCCCGCCACCGGTTCCATCACCTCCATCTACACTAGTGGCCATTATATGAGTGAAATCCTCCTCTTTCTCCCCAAGGATGAGAAATCAATCTTGGCCCACTTCCCACCCATCAAGATTCCAATTGCTTTAATTGGCCAACCCACTAGAGACCTTGGCCCAATTATCTTGGAGGAGGATGACTCACCGTTTGGGTACCTTGAAGACATAGAGTGCCACCCTCTAGGAAGACCTTTCCACTACCCCTTTGATCCCTTCCTATGGGAGCCTAGACCCCTATGTGACCCAACCACCTTATCCACCACCCACCTTTCCCTAACCTAACCCACCATGTTTGACCCAATCCACCCCATCCTAGACCCGGGTTACACCTTGGGAGCCATGACCTTGGGCCACATATCCCTAGGTAATAAGGTTGTGCTCCACCCCATGATGACCACCTTCTTAGATCCATTCGATCCTTTCCAATGGGAGTTCAAAGGTTGTCCCACACCTATACACATGGAAGTCACCCTTGGGAAAAACATGCATGTGTCTAGGCTTACCACACCACTTGGCTTGAACACTATGTTGGGTCCATTCATTCATATCACCCACATGTCAAGTAAAAAGTATGAGTGATCCATGTTCGGATGTAATGGTCCACCTTCATTCATCATGGGTCTTAAGCATGTCAAAGGCATCTACGGATGTCCGGGTCCCCCGATATTTATCACCACTTTGCATGATAGGGCCACCTACGGGTGCCCCGGCCCACCTAGGCTGACCAAAGTCTACACTACATCATTACATGATAGGTCTACTTTTGGTTGCCCAGGTCCACCCATCACCCCTAGAATGTCTGCATTCACAACATTGCATAAAGAGATCCGCAAGCACATTAGCAAGAAGAATGTGACTTATAAAAGGCGAGCCGACTCTCATCGACGTCACCAAGAATTCCATGAGGGTGACTTTGTGATGGTAAGGACGGAGAGGCTCTCCCCGGGAGCCATCTCTAAATTGAGGCCACGTGGGGCTGGTCCCTTCCAGGTCCTGAGGCGCATTGGTGCAAATGCCTATGAGTTAGATCTCCCCAAGGAATATAGGGTAAGTCCCACATTCAGTGTCGCCGACCTAGTGCCATACAAGGGACCCACGGTGGTACCTAGTGAGGATATTGAGCCTATTCCCTCCGTTGAGAGAGCACCCACCCGTGAGGAGAGTCCACCAGCCAAGAGAGCCCAGCGTGAACGCATTGAACGAATATTGGATGAACAGGTCACTACCACCAGGAGCAAGGTATACAAGCGCTATCTCGGCAGGTGGATGGATCGGTCTCGTTCGGAAGACTTGAGGGCAGTACCACTTCTACACCCTCCAAGGAGGGAAGGACACTTACTCGACGGAGTCGAGTTCTCCGCACCCCGGGAGTATGATGGGGACATCACCTCCCATGCCCACGTTCACAGCTCGTCTCCTCGCCCCGGTTGCATCCGGCATGGTCTAGTCATTTAATTTTGAGTCCTATGTAATTTTTATTTGAGTCATTTGATGTATTTTCCCTTTTATTTGAGTCATGTTCCTAGGTCTTGTGTTCATTTCCATAAGTTTGAGTGTCATTAGGTTGTCTAGTTAGCTATTGGGCCCAATTCATTGGGCTTGGCCCAAGGGCTCTCCCCTACCCCCTCGGTTATTTGTCATTGAGTCGATTGTCAGGGACTTTTGTAGAAATGTGGGTTTCCTATATATAGGACCTCATTCCCCCCCATTTCAACTTAATGAATCAATGAATGAAAAAACTTGCCATTTTGAGAGTTTACACTTCTTATCTTGTGGAGAGATTCCATTTTTTGGGTGAGAAATCCTAGGGGAGAGATTCCCCACCCTTCCCTCTCTTAATCTCTCTTTTTCACTCCACTTTCTCTCTCCTCAACACCCAAATTCAAATTTTCTTCTCTCTCCTCCCTTCCCAACCACCTCCACTCCCCACCTACCCCATTTAAGCCTCTTCCCATTCCCCACAACCCTCATCAATACTCCACCCCTTCCCAAGACCTCCTCCACCAATCCTCTCCTCACCATCCAACCCCCAACTACCCCTCCCACTTTCCCAAGCACCCTTCCCACTACCCCAAGCACCCCTTCCCTTCCCCAACACAACCCCCCCATTCCCAAGACAAAAAAATTAACCCCACCCTTAAACCTATTTTTGAATATCCTTTCCCTCTCTCCATTCCAACCAAATTCACAGCCCCCACTACCACCATCTGTTGGACCCTCTTCCAGACCTTATTCTACACCTCCCACACCTTAGAACACCCCCTCCAAGACCCCCTTACAACCAGGGGTCACTCCCACACTCATCTACCCCCTTCCCCTTCTTCTTTCTTGGTCATTGGAAGCTACTTCGAAGTTGCAGTTTGTTGTCCAAAGGTTGCAGATGAACCAGCAACTTGCAGCGGCCACCCCGACTTCCTCCGGACGAGTTTGAAGACCCAAGAGCCATTGTCATAAGAGTCTACCAGTCTCCTTCGCAACAGAAGTGGTTTCATCTTCTTCCGATCTCCGAGTCGTCCAGGAGATCTATTCTCCCACAACTGCGCAGTTCTGCCTCGGCTGAGGACCTGAGCCAGATTAGAAGCTCTACCACGATGAACCCCGAAGGAATCAGTCCATGAGTTCTTCTTCAAAGTTCTTCATCGCCCAGTCTACTTCCAGAATCAAGAAACAGAACTTCATTCGGCGTTCATGTTCCAGAGTTCTCATTTTTCTCCCTCAGCTACGCAGATCTGCTACTCATAGTCTGCACCGACCAGTTGCCATTGCTCTGCATATCCTAGTCTTCTCCGACATCGGTTGGCTTCCCCGTCAGTTTTTCTGGGAAGAGGACTCGTCCACGATTCCAACGAATCTGACGGTGCTTGATTCCGAGGTCGGGAGTTGCCGGGGCATCCTCTGCAACCTGTTGTTGGAAACCAGGAGCTAGCTCTGCAGAGATCCTGATCCGGAGAGAAAGCTTTACCACGACAAACCCCGGAGGAATCAGGCCACGAACTCTTCTGCAAAGTTCTTCCTCTCCCTGTCTACATTCAAAACAAAGAAGCGGAACTCCGTTCGGCATCTTGCAGCAGAAGTTACCAATTTTATTCCTCAGGCGTTCGACTCTGCTTACCACTATCTGCATCGACCACTCCTCACTTTTCTGAGTCCTCTGATCTTCACCGACATCTTTTGGCATCCTTGTTTGTTCTGCTGTAAATAGGACTCACCCACGGTTCCAACGGCGACTGATTCGGAGTTCGGGAATGGTCGGGGCAGCCGCGTCTTCCTGCTGTTGATAGTCTGTTGCAGATAGTTCGAGATTCAGCAACCCTGTTCGTACTCTCACCCAGGCCGCCAGCTACCCCTGAAGAAATTGGCAAAATTCAGAGGCACTCCTGTTTCAGAGATGAAGAGATCCCCACTGGTCTCACCCTCAGCGAAATTCCAGAGAGAGTTCTGTGGCCTCCACACCCTCTGTCTGTCAGCTATTACAGAGGGAAGACTGATTCGGTGTCATCACTTCTTCATCACTCTTAGCACTAGTTTCCCCTCCCCGCTTGGCCGGCTGAAGGCCCCTCCCTGTGTGGAGGTAGTGTTTGGATGTAACTATCATCTTCCCTTCCCCACGATCCCCCCCTTGCATGGGGTGTAGTGTTGTAATAGCTTAAACAGGTCAAGCTACCCCGGCGCGGCGTGTGGGGAACCCACGCTTCCCCGCTCGCCCTCATCTCCGAGCGGGACCGGTTTCTTCAAACCGGTCGAGTAAGTGCTCCAAACTTTGCTCTAATTTGTGCTTGTTCTTTCAATATTAGTTCATAAACTCCGCTGGCCGTGAATGAGAGCCCGATCCTTAAGCTCTTATGCTATAAGTGATCACCGTGGGAAAAGAGAGAAACCGGTGCCTTTGGCACTTGGTCGGCCCCATTGTCTTGGGCTTCCACATCCATTGGGAATCAAGTCTTGGCCTTGCTGGCCCTCTACCAACAAGGGCCCAACCCCTCAACCTCACCTTGGCATTGCCAAGTTACCCCGGGCTTGGGTGAGCGACGAGAGAGCGGCGGCCCAAATTGGCCCATTTAGATTGCGAATGTGCTTGCTTGCTTAAGTCCAAGGTCGTGTCACATCAGCCTCTGTCTTTTCTCAGTTTGACCTCTGCTCTGGTTATTACCAGTTAAGAATCCAAGAATTTGACGTCGAAAAGACTGCTTTCAGCATACGGTATGGTCATTTCGAGTTTTTGGTTATGCCTTTTGGGTTGACCAATGCTCCTGCAGCTTTTATGGACTTAATGCAGCGTGTGTTTCGGCCATATTTGGACCAATTTGTTGTAATCTTTGTCGATGATATTCTTGTCTATTCGGCTTCCGAGGAAGAACATGCACAGCATTTGAGGATCGTGTTGCAGACTCTACGAGACCATGAGCTCTTTGCTAAATTCCGTAAGTGTGAGTTCTGGCTTCGGGAAACTTATTTTCTAGGCCACGTGATTTCTGGTGATGGAGTCACAGTGGATCCAGCTAAGATTGAGGTTGTTCTTCAATGGCAGAGACTGAGGGTAGTGACAGAGATCAGAAGTTTTCTGGGTCTTGCAGGTTATTACCGCAGGTTCATTCAAGACTTTGCGAAGATTGCAGCACCAATGACTAGACTGATTCGTAAAGATGTTCCTTTTGTCTGGTCAGATCAATGTGAGCAGAGCTTTAATGAATTGAAAAGGCTTCTCACTTCTTCTCCAGTGCTGGTGTTACCTTCTGGCTCGGGTGGATTTGTGGTCTACACAGATGCTTCTCGGGTTGGCCTGGGGGCAGTGTTGATGCAACATGGTAAAGTTATTACTTATGCATCCCGGCAGTTGAAACAGCATGAGGAGAACTATCCGACTCATGATTTAGAACTTGCTATAGTGATCTTTGCTTTAAAAATCTGGAGGCACTATCTGTATGGTGAAAAGCTTGAGATCTTTATAGATCACCAAAGTTTGCAGTATGTGTTCTCTCAAAAGGACCTCAATCTCAAACAGCATCGATGGATGGAATATATGAAGAACTATGACTTTACACTCTCCTATGAGCCAGGTAAAATGAATGTTGTGGCTGATGCTCTGAGCAGGAAAGTGCAAGTCTGTCAGCTATTGCTTCAGGAATGGAAATTGTGGGAACAGCTTCCTAGTGAGGCAGTCAGTGTGGACATTCCAACCGATCCAGTGGCAGCTGTGTGTGCTAGTTTGGCCATGTCTTCAACTCTATATCAGTAGATTAGAGAGGCCCAACATGCTGACTCTGATTTGACCCGCGTCATATTGATGCATGACATTGAATTTGATGATGAGCTAGTTGTCAGTTTTCGCGGTTATATGTTCCCGCTGTTGAAGAGTTAAGGAATGCAATCCTGAGCGAGGCTCATGGATCCCATTTTGCTATTCACCCCGGCACTACCAAGATGTATCAGAATATAAGAAGGCCGTTCTGGTGGCCAGGCATGAAGCGAGATGTGGCTGTGTTTGTTTCCAAGTGTTTGACTTGCCAGCAGGTGAAAGCCGAACACCAAAAGCCAGGTGGATTGCTTCAGCCGTTGGAAATCCCGCAATGGAAGTGGGATCATGTCACAACTGATTTTGTGGTAGGTTTGCCTCGGACTTCTCAGGGCTTTGATGGAATCTGGCTGTTAGTTGATAGATTAACTAAGACGGCTAGACTTTTTCCGATTAAAGTTACTTGGAGTATGCAGAGATTGGGTGACTTGTACATTGAGAATATCGTGCCACTGCATGGTGTTCCAGTCTCACTTGTGTCAGATCGTGACCCACGTTTTACCTCCGGCTTCTGGCGCAGTTTCCCGAAGGCCTTGGGCACTGAGTTGGCTTTTTCTTCAACTTATCACCCTCAGTCTGATGGTCAGTACGAAAGGACAATACAGACTCTTGAGGATATGCTGAGATCGTGTTGTCTTGAGTGGCAGGGTTCGTGGGGTCAGCATTTGCCACTTGTGGAGTTTGCTTATAATAATTGTTTTCACTCCAGCATCGGCATGGCACCTTATGAAGCACTATACGGCCGTCCTTGTCGTACCCCTTTGAACTGGTTTGATGCCGGTGACCGGCTTTTGACAGGACCTGACATGGTGTAACAGTGTGCTGATGTGGTCCGTCTGATCAGGCAGAAAATGTTGACAGCTCAGAGTCGACAGAAGAGTTACGCAGATCAGCATAGGCGACCACTACAGTTTAAGCCTGGAGATAAGGTGTTTGTGAAAATATCTCCGATGAAAGGAGTTTCCATGTTTGGGAAGCGTGGGAAGCTTAGTTCGCGGTACATTGGTCCGTTTCCTATTGTGGAGTGTGTGGGCTAGGTGGCTTATCGACTTCAGCTACCAGCAGCAATGCAAGCTATTCATGATGTATTCCACGTCTCCCAGTTGAGGAAATATGTCTCTGATCCTTCTCATGTCCTCGATGATGCTGTTTCGCCAGAAGTAACTGCGGACCTATCTACACCAGAGTATCCCATTAGAATTGAAGACCGTCGTGAGCAACGGTTGAGAAATAAAGTGATTCCCCTGGTTAAGGTCGTCTGACAACGTCACTCGAGCAACGAAGCTACTTGGGAACGTGAAGATGAGATGAGACAGCTTTTTCCTTTCTTGTTCGCTTGAGGTATGATTCCTTTGCAGTATCCTCTTTGTTCTCCTTCCTAAATTTTCGGGTCAAAATTTTTATTAGGAGAGAGGGACTGTAAGGCCTGTGTCTTAACGGATCTTTGATGGTTCGGGTTTAGGATTTATTCCGCGAACTTCGACTATTTTTTCTGAATTTTTAGGCCATTTACTGGTATTTATTCGGATTAAGTTATAATGTTTATGGATTTTATTGGGCATTTTCCTAATATTGGAGGTTTGGGGGTCTTTTTGCAAAAGGTGTTTTTTTTCAAAAAAATATATATATTTCAACCCCTTTTTCTTCCTCCCCACGTTCACCACCTCACCCCCCTCTCCACCCCTCTCGATCTCTCTCTCTCTCCCCATTTCCTCTCCCCCTCTCCCTCACGATCTCTCTCTCTCTCTCCCTGGGCAAGCGGGCGAGACGGCGACGGATCGCGGCGTGGAGGGCACCGTTGGACTCGTGGCGACGAGTGGAGCGCATTGACGCCCACCTCGGCATGGATCGTGGCCCGAGGAGACGGGACAGGGTGAGGAGGAGCGTGGAGGTTTTGCCCTTGCATGCGGCCGGTCGTCCACTTTTGGCTTGAATGAGGTAGGGGGATGGAACCCTTACCTGGCTAGGATCGTCTGGACACCACTTGCACCGCCATGCACAGCCGTTTTCCCCATTTTTGGTGAAATCCCCATGTTAGTGTGATTTAGCTCAATTTCATGAAAAATCACTCCTTGGGCTTTGTTTTTATGTTTCCTAGTGTTTAATTGATGTTATGGTTATATGCATGGGCAGGGAACAGGTTTTTAGCGCGAGCCCCGTCGATTTCAGTTGATCGGGGGATGTTCCGGTTTCAAACCGGACATACTCGCAACCCAGCTTGTGTGACGGTCATGCCAGCGACCGTCACACGCGTAACGCACCCTACCCGGTGCGTTACGTGAGTGTGCCGACCCCGTCCGGGTGCGTCACAGCTTCTGGGCAGCTGGGCGGAGGTTTAACCAAACAGACCTAGCTAGAGCCGTTAGGGTGTTGTAACGCACCAGCCTAGGTGCGTTACATTCCCCTGATACCTGCGTGTAGTTTACCCCTCGGGTGGGTGTAACGGCCTCGGATGGTGCGTTACATCAGTGTAACGCCCCTACCTTGGACCGTCACACCCTGTGTTTCTGTATTTCAGTGAAATAACCCTCGGGTGCCTCTAACGGACCTAAGGGGGTGTGTTACAGTCATGTAATGCACTGCCCCTGGTGCGTTATGCACTAATGTCCCCTGTGTGTGGGGAAGTAGCCTCGGGTGAGCTTCACGGTCCCCGGTAGGCGCGTTACAGAGAGGTAACGCACCTACCTTAGACCGTCACACTCTGTAACGGTCTAGGCTGGACCGTCACACCCTCTAGCATTCAAAAGATGGTCAGTCCATCTTCTAATGCATTTCATGTTGCATAACCGTTATGTTTAAATTATTTTATAAAGAATGGCTCACTTTTAGATCCCGATAGAGTACTTCCTCTTTCTTTGTGATGGAACCACTAGACTTAGCCCTGAGACTTTCAGTGCCGCTCCGCCTGGCAAAGGTGGAAGGGCGTACCCGTGAGCGGTTTGTAAGCTAGTCACCGTGGGCCCCCAGCTCTTCACCGTAGCATCCTACGGGGGGGAACTAGCTAGAGGCCTGGCTCTAGGCAGGAGTTAGTGTGTGCACACGTGGTCAGAGGCCTGGACTGACACTGACGAGTGTTACTCTGACTAGTTCTTGGTTCGGTACTGTTACGCCTCTCGCTTATCGTCAGCCTGACTTGCGAGTTCCTTGAGACGCAGTGTAAGTCGTTAGTGGACGCTTCTGGTCTTTGTTTTCTAGTGGGTACCTTCTGCGGTCTCTTGTCACCTGGAGTAGTTGGGATTCTTTCTACTGGTAGATTTAGCTTCAGTCGCTAATGTATACATTTGTATTGGCATATAGTTAGTTGTTTAGACTGTTTAGCTAGGCCTTACAGCTTTACTATACCTGTGTCGTTATGTCAATGCACGTTTGTTGCATTAAATGCATGCTCTAATTGCTTTATATTTGCATGCCTGCTTGTTGGTGCGAGCTAGGGATCCGCGTGACCCCTATTGAGTCTGGCTGTGACTCACTCCTTCTCTTTTCAGGTGAGCAGCCGCAGCCTCCCGTCGGCGGTTCCCCCATTTTTGGGGATCATGTATAGAGTGCCAGCGATAGTTCGACGGTCCTTTTTGGGTACTTTTGACTGGGGTATGCCCCATGTAGTTGTACTTTTGGACTTCCTTTATGTAGTGGACTTGTACTTTTGTGACTCTAGACTAGTGTACATTTTGGCTATCACTCTGACATTATGAATTGCTTCCGCTTAAATCTTCAAGTTATAAATCTAATTTATCGCTTGTGCTCGTGATTCCAATTCATTGTGCGCCTCCTCAGCGAACCTACTAACCCTTCAGGGGCCTCATCACCCTCTTGGGTGGCTTCCCCAGTTCTTGGTATCGGTATATCAATGGCATCGGTATATCGGTATACGGATCTCCGGGTCGTCACAAGGCAGGTGATGGGCCACCCATGAGGGAATAGAAGGAGAATGAGATGATGAAGCTAAGCCCTCAACAATGGCCTTAAGGGCTAGGGCTTGTTGAGGGGTGTGATGTAATTTTTGGGAGACCATCTCTCTAGGTGGAGGAGTTGGTTCCGGGGGAATAGTGGCTCGCTATTGATGTAAGGGACCACAAGATTGGAAATTGCTCATGGGTCAGGCAAGACCATAGGAGTGAGGATGTGGTCCCTTAGAAAAATTATGGTCAGAATTATGAAATTGAGGATTTTTTGATGTGCTAGGTTGATCATCCTCATGAATATGATTGGGATTAAACATGTTGGTTTTATTATCAAAGCGAAACATCATGCAATCAAACAAGAACTTATTCAATCAGAGCAATGTTGCAAAGATATCAAACAAGTTGAGATGCTTACACTTGATTTCTTAAGTTGGAGCTTGATGTGAATTAAGTGATTTTAGCAAAATTTATGTAATTCACTCAAGGTAAGAACATAGTTTCAATGTGGTTTGCTTTAATGCCAACTAGGAAAACTCGCTCACCACGTTTTAGGCCAACTAATCCCGGGAACTTTAAGGTACAACCAGCCCGATGTCGTGAGGGAATCCACGGGTGCGAGGACTTACAGAGGCTTAGTTTAAGAATTTCCGGTTTAATGGGACGGAATGCTCAATTGGAGGGTCCTTCCTTCACCAAGAGGGGGTGAATCTCTTAGAAAGTGTGGGGAGAGGAGGTCTCCCAAGCCAAATGCCCTATATGCAAATGCTAATGCAAAAGAAAGAGGCAATATATATATGAACAACAATATGCAAGAACTATGCAAAACAGATCACAAAAGATGGTAAATCTGTGAAAACACAGGGAATTGGCGACGGGACAGTGGGCGCCAAATTTTAAATTAGCGGCCACTGGCCTGGGCGCTATTCCCCCCCCCCCTTTATTTTTTAGCGAACAGCACTTGGGCAGTGGGCGCCAATTCTAGAATTGGCGTCCACTGTTTGGATGCAAAATCTTCTTCCTCCCAAAAACTGCGTCAATGGCCAGAAAGCTAAGTAAAATGGAAAAATCGATGGAAGAAGGGAGAAGCACTCACAAACTCATGGCATAACTCATGGCAATCAATAGGAATATGAAATAAAGTATGGCATGCTCAAAAAAAAATTAGATAGATGGATAGGTAAGAAGGAAATTTTCAAAATCTAGCAAACTAACAATCACGTGTAGGAGGGCGTGTGCACGCGGTGCACAAGGGATGAAAATAACTGGCGTGCTACGTGGAGCACAAAAGGAGATGCACCGTGGGTGCAAAGGGGAAAGGGCACACGTGGGTGTCAAGGGGAAAAGGTAATCAAAGAAAAACAAAAGGTGGTCCCACCATAATCGCTAATTTGTAGATCTATGGAAAATCCACTTAAAGAAAAGAATTAATAAAGTATAGAAAAGAGGTGGGAAAGAGATAGAAGAAGAAAAGGGAGGAGCATGCGAGGCTGCTTAGGAGAATGTGATCGCCAGAGGGTTACCTCAAAAGAATATAACAATGAAATAGAGGAGGGATCACGAATAAATACCTTTGAAACAGACGGGGGAGATTGTGGGCGCACCTTCTCTTCCAATCGACCGGCCGATGAAGAGAGTTTCTCTTGTCTTGATTACCCTTGCAAAAAAATAAAGAAAACACCAATAAAGAATGATTGGATTAGAATTGTGAGATGTGTAGCATCAAATCCTTAATGTAAAATAAACATGAAAACATGGATGAGAACACACCTTATTGGTGTTGGCCTTTAAAACCCCTATGCAAAGAGTGGGAAAATAATGATGAAATGAATAGGAGGGTGCAAGTGTTGCACAAAGGAGATCTCAATATTTAGATAAAAATAAATAAAAGGGAGGAAGTATGATGCATGAAATGCAAATTAACTAAGAGATAATAAGAGAAAAAGGGGAGGAAAGCTTAGTGATTTCTCCAATTAGGGGCTTAAAGATCTCCAAGGGATGTACCATTAAGCGCATGGGAGACTCCTCCTTTGGCTCCTCGGTCTAGCAGCACCTCTCCTTTGATTGATTAAGTAGCCTTAAACACAAGGAAGAGAGGGTCCCTATTTATAGAGGGGAAATTTGGAGCTTTAATTCCATAGAAATTAGGAAAGCCAATTTTATTAGGATTTGGAAGAGAATATTCATTGGCCAAGTGTCCTCCCAGCCTTAGAAAGCCTTAGGGACCATTTCCGGAGCTCAAAATGAAGAAGGAAGGAGGTTCTGTTCGGATTCAGAACACTGTAAGAATGGGCGACCACCGCACTGGACGCCAATTAAAATAACGATAGTTCAAACAGTCACCAATTCTGAGCCATTTTAGGAAAGATAGAAAAATTCTAAAATTAGAAAAGAATTGGTGTCCATGGGCTAGTCGTCAATTAGAAATTTATACGAATTTTGGACGGAGTTAAAAGCTCAAAATAAGGCAAGGAAGAACGCGTCTGAGGTCCTGGACACATCTTAAAATAGGCATCTGGATGGATGGACGTCGTTTCTTGAATATTTTGAAAATTAGAAAATTATCAAAAATTGGAAAAGGAAATCGCATCCATCTCGTCAGACGTGAATTCTTGAATTTTGTGAATTTGGTAATTATTCAAAAAAATAGAATGGGAATTAACGTCAAGATGATGGTCGCCAATTTAAGAATGGGCGGCTATGTAAAAAGTCGTTGATTCTTTAAGACGGCGAAGTTTGGGGGAGCTGAAGAATAGGCTCGAGGGGCCTGCCGCGGTTTCAATAACACGTCCACTGGGTCGGACGCGTTTACAGAAAATAACACCCTTTTCAAAAAGTGTTAATTCAATATATAAAATGGATAAAAGAAGACGCGTCGAAGGTCCTAGACGCGTTCAAGAAACGGCGACCTTCTGGACGGGCGCTTATTCATGAAATATTTTAAGCCAAAAGTAGTGGGAAAATAAGAATGCGTTCGCTGTGTCGGACGCGACCTTGAAAAGGTCGACTCTTCCCAGGTCGATGCGTCGACTCAGAAGAAATGGCGGCAACTCAAAAAGGCGCAGATTCTTTTAGAAAGGAATTGGCGCCCAAAGGACTGTCGCTAATTCAGAAAAGTTCTGAAAAATTGGAGAAAAGTCCAAGAAAAATCAAGAAAAATGGGGAAAATAGTGAACGCTGAGTATTCAAGAAAAATGAGGAAAATCACTCAAATAAGACAATTTGAGGGTCAAATCGGGGCATCACAATGCGATAGGACATATGATCAAAATGATGTCAATTTTGCCGTATTTACAGTAAGCAGCATGTCTGATCGTGCTGGATTGCACAATCAGGGTTGTGTACAGCAGGTTGCTGTACACGTTTGCACTCTAAGTGGTTAGAGTATGTGAGGAAGTTTTCCCACGTTCAAGTTGTGTGTCAGCAGTTGTAGCGATCTCGATCGCGTGTGTGTGGAGATTCTTTCCCGTGTTGTTTATCAGCGGTTAAGCCTCACTCGGTTAAGTGAGGGGTGGACGTAGGTCTACGGGTTTGCAGACTGAACCACCTTAAAAATCTTTTGTGTAGTGGGCTGAGAATTGTGTGATTGATCCATCTCTTCTATCACCCATTCACAGGATGGTTTGCTGATTATCGTGTTTGCTATGTTGGTTATTTGAGCGTCAACATTTTCAGCACGGATTACATATACCCTTTGGGTGTTCGATCTAGAATCGGTGTGAGCCACCTTCTTGTTAAGCACATTCGATTTAGGCACACTAGTATTCCATTGTTCTCCATTGAATTGAGTGGATGGACAGTTTTTAATTGGGCATATTTTTAGAGAGATCTATTCACCCCCCCCCCTCTAGATCCATCTTGCTGCACTAAGGGACCTAACATTTCCAACATGAAGAACCGGCAGGATCGCTTTGTTATCATCGTGCGGGTAGGCAAGAGGGGTAGGCCTAGCGATTGGAGCTTCTCTGCTTCCATTTACAACCTTCGAACATCAGACCCAGCCCTATCGTTGTTGGCCGGGGATAGAGCAACTATTGCGGCCATTCTACACCAGAGGATCAGCGAGGCATACTGGAAGTTGACTCCAACTCTCCTGAGGAGGTTGGGCTTAGCCTTGCTTTACCCCCCAGTAGGATCCAATGGTTGATGCGTCTCAGCCCCCCGAGCAGCAACTAACGATCATTCTTGCTCTTTCAAGTTCCTTTGAACCATGTCTAGATGCTCTAGTCATCAAGTCCATGGTCTGGCACCCTAATCTAGTACTACTGTCGATGGACCCCCACCCACGGGACCATCAGGAACAACTAGTGATCACTCAGGTTCCTCTGGGTGCACTCACAGTAGTAGGGGCTCAACTGCTGCAAGGAGAGGTCCCCGTCAGTGCCCCTCTGCCAACGGTTCCTCTCGCCCCAGGTAGCTCGTGGTACCGACCACTGACATGTGTTCAGGGAGTGGTCACTGAACCCGTGGGGCAATCCAGCACTCCTCGGCCATCTCCTCCCACTCCAGTAGTGACTTCCACCCACACGGCTTTGACTAGGTCGGTGACAGAGGAGCAGCCCCCGAGCACCGCAGAGGAGTTTCCAAGCATTACCGAGGGACTACACAGTGCTAAGGAGGAGCCATCGAGTGCCACTGAGCCAAGCATGACCAAGGGTCCGCCATCCACCCCCTCAGCCCCATCGACCAGCATCCTGCCAATGGCATGTGACAAGCACTGAGGTCCCACTTTGTAGGAGATGGAGACCCTGGAGCGGAAATAGAAGAAGGGGAAGAAGACTAAAGCCCCGCCTTCAATTCTTGCTCACCAGAAGGTTCTGACCAGACCTCCCCCATCTCTGTGACGTCAACCCCCTTCTCCAAAGGATGGGGATGCTCACGCCAGCCAGGGTGTCACCGTTCCAGCTCCTGGTCTGTCTTCTATGCAATAGATCCCCCAGCAAAGGGTCCCTAAGGATAGCAGTAGTTACAATCTTCATCTGGTTGCTCCGGAGCTGATGGAAGGGATTATGCTCCCCATCGACCAGCAGACAGTGAGAGACCTACCGCCAGAGTCTATCATGGCAGAGGGATATATCAGGCTAATCACTGTCGCCCACCTGTTCGTGGTCCTAGAGGAGTGTCGTGCAACTGCAATAAAAGAGGCATTCCATTTGCAGAAGGCCTGGGCGAAGCTAAACACTCACAAGAGCACCCTCAAGCAAGACAAAGGGAGGCTCGAGGAAGCAAACGAGGCATTGGTGACGGCCAAGGGGTGGGCCGAGCAGGCGGTGGCTGTGGCTCGAGGACAATTGGAGGTGGCAAAGGCTACGAGGAGCGTGGTGTAAGTGGCGAGGAGCGTAGTGGAGAGAGAACCAGCTATGGTAGTGGACCATTTCAAGCCATCGAAGGAGTTCCAGGATGAGCTCAATGAGCTGGCCTACTGCATATATGAGCTGGCCAAGAACCGTGGGTTCTAGAAAGGTTGGGCAGCTATTGACGCGGACGGCGTCGGAGAACGGATCGATGGCAGCTCCGAGGGGACGAATAGGACAGGATAGCTTGCTATCTTGCACAGCTCAGCCTCACACCGGGCGGTCTCTCACCAGGCGACACTCGGATCTCACAAAGAGAAAGGAGGGAAGGAAAGCACAAGATGGGGCAAATGCACCAACGTGATTTCTGTCAAGCAATCTTTCATATAACATATGAAACCTTACACCCTTGGCCTCCCTTATATAGGAAAAGTCATGACATCAAAACCTTTAGACTTTACCTATTTGCATATATGCCCAAGCCTAATAAGACAAGGCTCAACAACCCACCTTTTGACTTGTGGGTTTAATAAAAATAAAATACAACAACTTTTGACTTATAACTAGCCTAATAAGATGAAAGTAAATATACATATAGTACTACATATATTTTACTTACATGCACACAAATATGTATACTCAATACACACAAATGAAATACAGACGCAATATAGATACGTAGCCACAAGCTGAGTCTTCAGGAAGCCAGATCTCCGAGCCATAAGCTCGATGTGGTCGGGGCGGTGTGGCGTCGGCTCCAAGAAGTGGGTCCGATAGTGGGTCCGGTGTCCCCACCAACCCTTCCGGGGCAGCTGGAACTCGACTCCGTCGAGTAAGGAGGAATACTGCTCTGGTAGTGCTCCAGCAGATCTGGATCGAGGCGCTGGAGATCTTCCTGGCTGATCCAGGAATCATCAGATGGTGGACGGTCCCACCAGCGGACAAGGTAGCGCCGGTACACCCTGCTCCATGTAGTTGTCACCTGCTCATCCAGTATCTTCTCAATTTACTCGCGCGGTGCTCTCGAGACTGTAGGACGCACATGGGTGAGCTCACTCTCAATGGGAGGAGAAGGCTCGAAAGGGTCACTAGGAATCGATGTGGGTTCCTTGTAGGCCACTAGGTCTGTCACATTAAATATAGAGCTAATCCCATATTCGGGAGGTAAGTCCACAACATAGGCATTGGCGCCAATCTTCCACAAGATTGGGAAGGGACCATCACTATGGGCTTGTAACTTTTTAACGGCTCTCGAGGAGAGTTGTTCAGGCCGGACCCGTACCATAACCAAGTCACCTTCTTCAAATTTATGGTGACGCCTATGTGAATCAGCTGACTCATGCAGACTTCTGACGTGCTGTGCAAACTCTTCGGCTGACTTGGACATTCTAGACTCAAGGGAAGGTTGGGTAGGGTGGACCCGGGGGCAAGCTCAATAGCGTGTTGTACATCACGCATGGGAGGGAGTCGAGAAGGCAAGTCCTCGTGGACGATGCCTTGGAAGTCCTACAGTATTGCCCGGACTTCAGTTGGGACTGAGACTTGGGACTCCTTGGGTGTGATGGTGACGTCAACAGCCAAAACATGGGCACCCTCAGTAACCTCTCTGTTTAGCTCACCGACATTTATGGAGTCAAGGCGCCTAACTAGGTCATGACCAACCTTAAGGGCCTTAGAAACGGGTGTGATAGATGTAGGAGAAGAGGGAAGGGGAGGTTTCTCTTCAGTGGAAGTTTGGGGATTCTCCTGAATTTCGGGAGTTCCAGTGGGAGTGAAGGTGGAACTCTTACCCGAGGTCACCTTTGGGGGTGTCGGGTATAACTGAATCATCCTCCCATTGTGGGAGATGGAACACTGATGGGACCGACCAAATGTAGCGAGGTCTACATCATAGATCTATGGTCATCCTAAGATGACGCTCTCGGCCTTCATAGGCATTACGTCACATAAGATTTGTCCATGGTAGGACTCGAATTGGATGGGAATGACACATGTGGTGGTGACTGGGATAGAAGTGTCATCGACCCAAGCCACATTGTATGGCCTTGGATGAGGGTGCGTAGGTAGACCTAAACGGGAGACAAAGTCTGAAGAGACTGCATTGATACAGCTCCCGTTGTCAAGGATTACCTTGCAGGGATGAGAGTTCACCATGATGTAGGTTTGGAAGATGGAGGTTCGACGTCAATCATCCTCTCGTCCTCCTGGGTTGTTGAGATATAGCGAACTACACCCAATATTTTCTAGCTAGAACTCTCGACAATGTCTTCAACCTACATGTACTCGACATGTGTGCCATCAAATATTGCATCTATTTACTCAAACTGGGTGATGAGGTCAGGATCGGCCATATATCTCTTCTGATCCATGGGTGTTTGTAGTGTTGAAATGTGCTCTAGACGGCCTGATGAATTCCTAGACCGACGTGGCATGCACGAGCTTGGACCTAACTGATGTAATCCTAGGACCGAAAATTAGCAATTTGTGGAACCAGCTGATATACAAAGGGTCAATTTGAAGGGACCAGTCAGGGAAAGTTGCTCGCCCGTAGGTGAAGTAGTCGTGGAACTACCTCCTGATTAATTAGGGTGCCCTAATGTGACAGTCTAGGGCTTTAAGGATAGGTGCATACAAGCTCTCTCTTGTCATTCACAGCGATGCACTCAAGAGACTGGCTGCATGGATCGGGTTCTCTCTTACTTCGTCGTTCGGCAATAGAAAAGATACTAAATGAGCAAGTGATTGGAGCACGTACCTAGCTAGACTGAAAAGTCTAACTCCGACCGAAGATGAAGGCGAGCGGGGACGCGCGGGCCCGCACGGCGTTGACGAAGCTTCACGGTTACAATGAATTCACTCCACGTAGGGAGGATTTAATTTATTACAAAACCACTCAATTTTAAAAATTTCCCTCGCAGGGGAACAAATCAATCCAAAATTTCTCCGCGCAAGGAGACTCAATGGCACGTATGTTCCATAGTTTACGGACCTTCTGTCGACTATCGGGTGACCCTGGCACCGGTCAAACCATCATTGTTGACTTTCTGTGCCACAATTCCCAAGTAATCAATATATATTGATATATATAAATATATAACTATTAAAGTATATATATATATCCCTTGAGATTATATATATATATATAATAGTTATATATATATATATTTCAACAAATGTTATCCTCCCCTTTTTTAATCGAATAATATATATAGATATATATATAATATTATATATATCCCATATATATATTATATATATTTAACAACCCTTTTTTTTGTCAAACCCTTCTCACTGCCGTTCCTGCGAGAAGTGCGGCTGCAAAGGCTGCACAGAGTCAGCCATGGGATCCACGTGGGGGGGGGGGGGTGGTCAACAAGCGGCAGGCGGGCGCACGCGCTCGCGGAGGAGGGTGCATGCGTGACGTGGGCGGTCCGTGGGGCCACGCGGCTGAGCGCGGCGCGGACGACGACAGGTCGGCGGGGTACGGGCACCTGCTGGCATGAACGGGGGTGGGCGCCGACGCGCCTGCCCGTGCGGGTGCGGGCGCCCCTGCTGGCGTGGGTCGGCGAGCCCTGTGGGCGCGGGCGGTTCGCGGTGCGAGCAGTGATGTGCTTCTGCTTCGCACGTGGGAGAGTGAGAGGAACTAAGAGAGAAAGAGAGAGAGAGAGAAACAGAGGGGGAGAGAGTGCGCGGGAGAGAGGAACAGAGAGAGAGGGAGAGCGCGGGAGAGAGAAAGACGGGAAAGTGAGAGAGAGAAACAAGGAGAGAAAGAGAAACAGAGAGAGGGAAAGAGAGAAAGAGAATCTGAGAGAGAGAGAAATCGGGTGAGACAGAGAGAGAGAGAGAGAGAAACAGAGAGAGATTTATGGGAGGGGGTTTGCCTAAAAATTTTTTTTTCTTTCTCTATTGCTCTCCTTCTCACGGTCGAGAGAAACACCTCTTGTATAATTTTTTTTATCCTTTTTTTTAAACTCCTCTCAACCACAGAACTCAACTATTATTTTCTTTTTCTTTTTTTTCTCTTCTAGCAACCGAGAGAGAGGAGGAGAAACGACGGGGACGTCGGGGTCGACGGAGACACCGTTTGTTGGCCTCGGATACCAAATTTGACGCGGACGGCGTCGGAGAACGGATCGACGGCAACTCCGAGGGGACGAATAGGACGGGATACCTTACTGTCTCGCACAGCTCGACCTCACATCGAGCGGTCTCTCACCGGGCAACACTCGGATCTCACAAAGAGAAAGGAGGGAAGGAAAGCACAAGATGGGGCAAATGCACCAACGTGATTTCTGTCAAGCAATCTTTCATATAACATATGAAACCTTACACCCTTGGCCTCCTTTATATAGGAAAAGCCCTGACATCAAAATCTTTAGACTTTACATATTTACATATATGCCCAAGCTTAATAAGACAAGGCTCAACAACCCACCTTTTGACTTGTGAGTTTAATAAAAATAAAATACAACAACTTTTGACTTATAACTAGCCTAATAAGACGAAAGTAAATATACATGTAGTAATACATGTATTTTACTTACATACACACAAATACATATACTCAATACATACAAATGAAATACAAACACAATATAGAAACGTAGCCACACGCCGAGTCTTCAGGAAGCCGGATCTCCGAGCCATAAGCTCGGTTTGGTAAGGGCAGTGCGGCGTCGGCTCCAAGAAGTGGGTCTAGTAGTGGGCCCGGTGTCCCCACCAGCTACCCTAGAGGTCGGGCCAAAATCATTGGTAACTCCGGGTTCCTCAACCTCCAGCCTCCAGCCTCTAGCCTCCTTCCGACTCTGATGAGGAAGAGAAGACATTGTCGGCGGGCGCCAAGGAAGACAGAGCACATGCCGAGCAGGATGAGCACTCCATGGAGGCCCCCATGGACTACAGTGCCACCACTAGACCAAAGGGAGGAGTGGTGGTCGTGTCGAACAGCCCCCTAGCGCTTGCCATAGCCCTTCTAACTCCCACTCTTTCAAGTGTTGAGCGTAGGACACCCGCCGAGGAGTGAAGACGCCTCTGCTACTAGCTATCTTTTTCCTCTCTCTTTTTTTGTACGTGTGGAGCCTGCCCCATGAGGGGTACTCCAGCCACTACTATCTGAACACCCCATAGATTTTTGTAATCTGATTCCCACAAAGGCAATGAGAAACTCCATTTAACTTAATGAGTTATGTTAGGTGTTGGATGTTATCTTCTTGTGCTCATAGCCTGAGACGGTAGATCCCCTCATTTGACCGAGTTAGTGTGCAGCCTCATAAACCTCTGTATCTCTCTAGATCTTGAATGGTTGGCGTGGTTTTTGGATGACTCATCTTTCAGAATTGTCACATCGGGAGTATTACTCGTGCTTTCCAGATAGCTCGCCTTGCTGAACCGTAGCATTTGTTGATGGCGATTAAGGGGGCCACCCATGACCACCAGGGCGATGTTGTTGCGCTATAAATAGGGTTGTAGTAAGAGTTTTGGTTGAAGAAGTAGAGCGATCTCCCAGTTCATCCATAGAAGGAAGTCTCCCCCTACCTGGCAATGTCGCACCGAGGGTCCGAACACTCCTCTGGCATCTAAGATGAGTAGTCTAAGTGTCCACGTCTTCATGCAGAGTCCTCTGCTCAGCCCATCTCTGGCTCATCCTCAGATGTGGTATCTTTGAGCCTTATAATGGATGTCGAGTTGAAAGCTTTCAGGACTAGATACCATGTGGGGTGGAAGGCTGCCCTAAAAAAGGTCCAAAAGTTGTATGACATCAAGGGAGTGTTGAACATTTCCCTTGACCTTGGTGGGCCTAAATTTGACGAGTCAGGGCCCTCTCCCCCCCCCCCTGAGGTGAGCAGGCCTTGCTTGTTCATGCCCACCATCAGGCGTTCTGTATTTTTTCCCCAAACTTTTAATGAAGAAATTTCCTTTGTCTCCTTTCTCATGTTCCTCCTTTGTGCGATTGTCGTGTGCATTCTTTCCTGCTCGTAGTATAAAGTATCATGTAGGAGTCTCAAGGGGTAGGCCTTTGTGTTAAGGCTGATTAATCTTACCTTCCAGGTGGATTGGTTGGCCCTAGCCATGAATTTTAGTCAGACGGGTCATTCAAGCCTAGTTGGCTGACTCTAGTGAGCAACTAGTTGGGCTATCTGTTAGATATTGATCTGGGCACCGTCATTCCGAGAGGCTTGTTGGTCCCCTCTATGGTTAGGAGGGGACTAGTTGCCTCTCATCATGCGGGTCTGTTTGGCCAACTCTGGCGAGTGGCTGGCTTGCCCTTTCGACGGGGATAGAATTGAGATCTGTTATTTCAAGTGGCTAGTTAGTCACGTCTCCAGTTAGGAGTGGATTAGTTGGCCTCGCTCTTGGAAGCATAATGCCCCCATGCCATTACAACGAATGTGTTTGTCCCAATAAGCAAACCATAAAGAACAATATATCATGATGGGAACTAACACTATTGATAATAGGCTCTTAGGTTTACGGAAGTCCAGGTGCGAGGCACTTCTCAGTTGTAATGTCCCTAGGTCTCGGATCAGTTTTCGTGGGTTATGGATCGTGTCTGTGTGGGTTTTAGACTTTAATATTGGATCTTCGAACCCTTAGATGGTGTTTCTATGGATTATTTCAGGTCTGTGGCGGCACGTTGAGCGGCCTTGCTTTTTCCTAAAAAAATTTTGAGTCAGAATATATTTTTCAGGGTTTTCAGAGTTCTTATGAATTTTTGAAATGGAAAAAAATATAATAAAATTAAAAATTAAAACCCTATTTTAACCCCTCTCTCTCACCCTCTGCTCTCTTATCTCTCTCGCATCACACCCTCACCCTCACTCTTCCATCTCTCTTTCCCTCCCCAATTCTCACTCCAGCAGCCGACGGCGGTGAGAAGGCCTAGGGTGGAGCAATGGCGGCGGCGTGCGGCAAGGACGAAGGTGAGGAGAGTGGTGAATGGCGTTGCAAGAGTGTTTGCAGTTGTGGGACGACAGTGTGGGGAGGATTGGTGTTTCCGCGAGGTTCCGATGGTTTAAGGCTTCAAAAAGGTAGGGGGATGTATCCCTGCTCTTCCCATGTATTTTCCCCACAATTCCATACCACGGTGAGGCCAAGAGGGGGAGTATTTCATGTTATGGGGGCATGTTCATGTTCAAGGACGAGTGACGGTTTCAGCCGATCTAGGCCTCGATCTATGGTTTAAATGTGGTTTCCCGAATGTAGGAATGCCCGGGGGTTGATTCCCCAGTTTTCTCATTCGTTCAGAAATGAATGGGGCGTGGGATCGAACTCCGCAGGGAGTTCGGTCAGTTTCTGTGAAACCCGGCAGGAGGCGGCCAAGAGGGTGGCCGTCGCATCCAGAGCTGGGTAGCCAAAGGCCTGGCCGCCCAGGTCTGCTGGGCTGCCAAACCTGGGTCTGGCTGCCTAGGTCGCAAGCTGCCAGGAGGCTGGCCACCTTGCTTTCTTTCTCTCTATGTAGCCCATTGTCTGGGATGCCCAAGGGGTGGTCACCCAGGTCTGCTGGGCGGCCAGTGCCCTAGCCACCTGGGGTTGAAGGCGGCTACTACTGTGGCCGCCCAACTCACTGATCATGCCCAGTTTGGGCGGCCAACAACTGGGTAGCCAAACTGGTGGCCGCCCAAACCACTGGGTGGCCCAGGGTGGGTGGCCAGAGGCCTGGCCACCCAGCCCTCTAGGCGGCTAGTGATGTGGCCGCCTAGCTTCTAGGCTGCCAAGGGTTTGGCCGCCCAGTTCCCTTGAGCCCAGGGTGTCGTGTTCCACCATTTTCGTACCCCGAGGCATCCATGTTGGACGTGGCTTCATGGAAAGTGTGTCCACGTGATTCCGTGTGTTCTACTATTCTCGTGTAATTAGTGTGGGCCACCCATGTGTGATTTGTGTAATGTGGGAATCATCCTTGCATATTTGAGCGATCGTGGATGACTGTCCCCGCGAGGGTTCCGTGACCGCGGAGGGCACTCCCGCGTGAGTTTTGTGATAGCGGCTAAGCAATCTCGTATGAGTCAATGCGCCGATATTCACGAGTTTCCATCATCCTTCCTTAGATGGTTCATCAGTAGCTGGTAGCGTTGTTCTGAGGTTTTAATATGATTTTGATGTGTGCGTACGCATATTCTCGGGTTCCCGCGAGAACACGGAAGATAGTGTTTTATAGTTTCATTACCTGGAGGGCAAGTCATGATTGGACCCGGCGAGATTGACTCGTGTGTACAATGCTCCTTGTAGAGGGAAGATCGTCTGAGCGTATGTACCTTGATTAGGAAAAGTGTACGTTGTTGTTGGGCGTAGTGGCGTGTACCCCATGTCAGGTTGTAGGACACGGTCGTGTTGTTGGATGCAGAGGCACGGATCCTAGCCAGTCCCAGGGGGTAGTTGTGTGTGTATCTTCTCTGCTCCTCTTGAAATCATGTGTGAGTAGTGTGGGTGCATGTGAGGCCTTGGTGCAGTTTAAGACATCAGTGGACGCATCTAGCCTTGTTGTGTATACTCGAGTGGCGGACCCTATGTCGGTAAGGTTGAGTTACCGACAGCATTGTCGATGGCCCTTCCGACAGATGGGCTGGTGTCGCCCTGTGTGAAGGGCATGGTTCTCTCATTAGTTCTTGCTCAAGATTGAGGGATACCAGTGTCTGGTTGTCCTCCCAAGGGAAGAGGCTACATGTTTGGCCGTGTGGCCTTGTCAGAGGTTCCGTCAGTGAGGATGGATTGTCCAACCATGAGAGTCGAGGTAGCGTAGAGGCTCCGTAGTTCCTCTATTTACCGTTCTTCCTGTTCTGGCCACCGCTGTTATGTTATTATTGTTATTATTATTGTTACTGTTGTTACCGCTTGCCGCTTTCGTTGTGGTGGGGATCCGTAGGACCCCTACTGAGCTAATGAGATGCGGCTCACTCCCTGCTTTTTGATGTGCAGCTCCTCTCCTCGAGGTGGTGCGTCTTAGTCAGAGGACCTTTAGCAACCAACTCGCCAGTGCCGGGGTATGCCCCGTGGAAGTGTACGTGTCTTTTCTTGTTGACTGTACTTGTGGACTAGACTCTGTAGTGATGTTATTTTGTTATAAAATGTAATTTTTTTTCCAGATTAACGGATTAGTTTTGTAAATTTATTTCCTACTATTGTTTAGAATTTCAATGCATAACTATTGTGCCCCTGTGATTTTGATGATAGGAAACACTATGAGTCACCATATGTTTGTGTTTGCATGAAAGATTGAATGATTGCATGCTCAGTCATTTATCTAGCACGTTGCATGCTCAGTCATTTATCTAGCATGTTTCAAGCTCTACCACACACATCAGGTCCGAGCATATAGAGTGCGTCGGTGCATTGACCAATTCGTGCATATTTCTGATCAATGCCTGTTTGCATATATTAGCCATAGTCAGTGCACTCGTCTGTCTCATGCGTACACTAAGTTAATACATCCATTAGCTGATAACTGAGCAAGTCTATACATCCGTTAGCTCAGATCGTGACTTAGTCAGTGCAATCCATGTTCATTGTGCATGTGTGCATGTCTGCACATTCCTTAGTGGCTAATCTGTACAACCTCCGGTTGATTCATTCGATCAAGTCTATACAGCCAGAGCTAGTGTTCTTCACGCATATACATAGTCAGTGCATCGCCCTCATGCATACACAAGCACCCAAAGTCTGTACAACCGTTATTGATATGTGCATTTAAGTTCATACATCACTTCATCAAGTCTATACAGGATGCATTCATGCATAAACACTAGGTAGCAAAGTCTGTACATCATCTTGGTGCATGCACGCAAAGTATGTACATCATCTTGGCTCATGCACGCAAAGTCTGTACATTCCTTGACAGCATGCCTGAGCATTCATCCTCAATGTGCATACTTTCATCTATGCAAAAATGCATTACATGCATTTAAATGTCTGAACACTTGTTGACGGCATGTCAGTGCATCCATTTTCGTTGTACATACCTTGATAGATGCAAACTGCAGTTCACACATTCAAAGTCTGTACATTCTTTAGTAGCATATCTGTGTATCGTTTGCACAGTACACACAATGTCTGCACACTCCTTGATGGCATGTCCTTGCACTTATCTTCAATGTGCATACCTTCCTATATGTATACTGCATTCCAAGCCATTAAGTCTGTATAATTCTCGAACTTACTCGATGCATCTCCTTCCTTGTTCTTCATATTAATTCGAACTGCTGGCACGTGATCCCAGTCAAATGATAGGCACGTGATCCAAGGAAAGGAAGCTTCTATCCCCTAACACATGGACCAGTGGAAGTTCAGTAGGACTCTGTTGTTTGATCCATACGAAGCCCCTGTTCCTATATAAAGTCACATCACCTTTCGAAGAAGGGTCGTTGGTGCTGGAAGAGAGGCCGTCAGAAGTAAAGAAAGGAGAGCCAGCAGAAGAAGAAGAACAGAAGACATCTGAGCACAACCAGAGAAAAAAGAGAGTAGCAGAGAGAAAAAGAGAAGTTGCAGAAGAATAGAGAGAGAGAGAGTTCGTGAAGAAGAAGATAGAAGACTCCATCAGAAGATCTGTCTTCACTGGAATCTGGATCAAATCCAATCCAGTCAGCTCCATGGGAGCCACATTTGCATTTCATTGATTACAGCTTTCAGTCGCTGTTATTTCTTGTTTCCTACTTTCATTTTTAACCTTTATTCAAGCTGTTTGTCAGCGGGCGAGGTGGATACCTCGGACAGCAAGCTGTGAAGCTCAGCGGTTTGCAGAGGAGGATTCCTCTGGACGGGTTAAGCTGTAATCCCCAGCCGTTGCAGAGGTGTGGTATCCTCTGGTCGGCGAAGCTGTAATGCCCAGCTATTCAAGCTGTTTGTCAGTGGTTGTAGGCAAGCTGTGAGGCCCAGCGGTTTAAGCTGTGTATCAGCAGGGATCCACACTCGGGTTGAGTGTGGGGTGGATGTAGGTCTGGAAGACCGAACCACCTAAAAATCTCTTGTCTACCGTGGTTTGATTGCTCATCTGATTGTCGCTAGATGAATGGATAGGTGCGTTTCAAGTTAGTATTTTGTCTGAATGCTTCAAGGCACACGCTGTTCTGATTTGATTTTGTCTACGGCTTAGACTTGCTTAGGTGCCTGCATTGTTGCAGTTCAACTGGTTGATCAAGTGTTTCTTGGAATCTCTTCTTAAAGAGCCCAATTGATCTTTATTCCGCAACTGTGTCTAGTTACAAGCTTTAATTAGGCAATTTTTGAAGGGGAGATTCATTCACCCCCCCTCTGAATCCATAGCACCAGCTACAAAAATTGGTATCAGAGCGGGTTGCTGTGCATTGGATCCAACGATTCACAGCAGATCCTGAATCTTTTGTGGTGCATTTCAGAGTGGGTTTCTTGTGCTCGGTGTTTTGATTCACTGATTTAGTGCCTTGCTTTGCTCATCTGATTACGGTGCATTTATCATCTCTCGATGGCTCATCCCCCAATATTCAGAGGTAATGACTTTGATCCTTGGCTAAAAAACTTCCATCGGTATGTAAAATCAACCGATCCTGACCTTTGGAAGGTGATAACTCACGGTCCACATAAATTATCAAGGGAAAAATCTAAATGGACTGATAAGGATAGATTAAAAGACTCTGTCAACTCTAGAGCATTAGATTTAATGAAAGCATCACTTGACAGAGCTCTAATTTCATGTGTTTCTTCTTGCAGGTCTGCCAAGGAGATTTTGGAGAAACTAAACCTTACCAGGAATCACAACACATGTCTCATGGTTGACGATGATGGATAGCAAGAAGAAAATGAAGAAAAAGATGAAGATGAGGTACCTTCTGAATTTGATAATTATAATGTGGATGATTGGATTGAAGCATATCATGATTTGCTTGGTTCTTGCGAACAGTTGAAAAAATGAAATAAATATCTGAAAAAGAAGTTGAATGATCATGTGAATGCTAATTCTGGAGGTGAGGACATGGAACTCCTGAAGACAGAAAATGACATATTTAGAAGACAATTAAAAGATTTTGATTCTGTTAATTCCGATCTAGATCATTTGAAATCTGAAAAAGAAACACTTATGAAACAAATTGGTTTACACAAAAAGGAAAATCAAGAGCTTGTTTGTGAAATTTCTAAACCAAAGGAAAGACTTAGCTTGATTGATGATGATCAGGGTCATAACAATAATGTAGTTCAGAATGAAAAACTGATGAGAGATTTAGAGTGTGTCAGTTCTGAATTGGAAGACATGAAATCTGAAAATGAAAAAATCAAAAAATAGTCCAAGGAATTTGAACACAAATCAATGAATCTTGAAAAAAAAATAGACTGATTTCTGAGAAGCTGGAGGCTGACAGAGTAATAAATCTAGAGGTTCAGAAAAATCTCAACAAACTTCAATCTGAGAAACAACAAGAAATGTTTTATGAATGTCAATTTTCCTTAGATGATTGAATGCTTGATGATGAACTCCTAGAGCAAAACAATAAATTAAAAGAGGAAATCAACAAGCTGAAACATCTAAACACCACACTGTCAGATAGGTTATTGACAATTGAAAAAGGTAAGTGCGTGAGCATGGATAATTCTGATAGGTTGGTGGATGCAGAACAAGCAATTGAGAGCCTAAAAACCATCAACCAAATGTTGAGTGGAAATGTCACTTGCTGTGAAGAGAAGATAGCTGGATATGGGCTTACAATCACATCCCTTCAACAAGAAGTTGATGATCTTAACAAGTCCCTATCTGAAGCTGACAATGAAATAAAATTAAAACAGGAAGTTGAAAAACTTAAAAGTCTGAATGATGCCTTGCATCAACAAGTCATTTCTTGTGAAACAGATCTGTCCAGATATGAAGCTAATATTGTTGTCTTAGATTTTGAGATTCAAGATTTAAAAAATTCTCTATCAAAATTTGTCAAAGGTAAGGAAAATCCGAATAAGCTTCTTGGAAATAATGTTAATTTTCAGAGAGAGGGACTAGGTTACAGTCCGAAAAATAAAATGATTAATGGGAATAAAACGTCTACTGTGTTTGTAAAAGCTTCTAATCAAAACAAAACCTCTGCTCCTTCTATTTTTCAATTTACTGCACAAAAATCCACTATCAGTTCCAAAACTGTAAAACAAACTCAAAAATTGAAAAAGAATAAAAATCTACAGAAAAAGGACAAAGACACTCCTGTTGGTACGAAGAATGCTGCACACAAGTCACATGATCTCTCACACACTCATACTAAAAAGGAGTCATGTTATTATTGTGGGAAGGTAGGTCACGTAATGGAAGATTGCATATTGTTGTTAAAGGATGAGCATGCAAGTGAAACATTACATTCTAGAAATTCTTTTGGTAGAAACCATGCTGCTAGGAAGCCTGATGCTTCATGTTACTATTGTGGTAAGCATGGTCATCTCATGAATGCATGCTTTATCATGAAAGAAGACAATAAACTGCATGCCAGGTCTTCCATGCATTTTCATGGCCCATACGGAACTAAACCCAAGTATAGTCAGCACACTGTGTGCTTTAACTGCAACAAGCCTGGGCACAAGGCTGTTGAGTGCTGGTCAGAAAATTACTGGAATGATTCTGAATCAAACAGCAAGCATCTCAGGTGCTTTGAATGTGGTAAGTACGGGCATACAGTCAGGAATTGTTGGTATGTTCAGGGAAGCCTTGTAAATGCAAAGTTTTCAAAATTTCCTGCAAGGCTATCAATGAATGATTCATGCTTCAATTGTGGTAAACTAAGGCATAAATCTACTGATTGCTGGTTGTCAGATAATAAGAAACAAACTGTTCATGCATACAACAGAAAATCTTATGATCATGTTTATAGACCTCATACTGCTATTAATATGCATAATAAGAACCAAAAACCAGTCATTTCATGTAGATACTGTGGTAGAACTGGACATTCTATGGATAATTGTTACCTGATGGATCATGATGATAATGTTGCTAAAAGACTGTTCAGAACACCTGTCAATGTTAACGTAGGACCCAAGGCTGCTTGGGTCCCTGCAGGATCAAAATGATCAATATGTTGCAGGTGTGCCTTGGAATGAACAAAGAGGGGTAAATTAACCAAGGCACCCAAGTTGATAAAACCCCATTCAAGCACTCTTCAGGTAATACTTGCACTCTTCACATGTGGTTAATTGAATTTCTTAGTAATCTATTTTTAACTGCATATCATGTTTCATGCATACATGCTCCTTTATTTGTTTTGACACTTGCATTGAGCTTCATGGGCTTACTTGTTTGTACTTTGAGCTGTGTGTGCATATATGTGAATTGCATATACATGCATTTGACATACAGTCATTGAAAATCTGATGCACTTAGGATTGTTGGTATTGCATTGTCATGCATGACCACTATGGTATATCAAATGGTAAGCTACTAAAAGGCAGGTGAAATCTGTCTGGAGGTTCTTACTATGTGTGAGATGGTCCTTTAGACCAAGTTCTCCAACTAGTACCATGGGTCATATTACTTAATAGGGCAGTCTGAATGAGCATGAGTCACAAAATCATATGTTCATCTTTCATTGCAAATATTGCATAATGTCAGGGGGAGTCTGCCTAGCTCTTGCATGCCTTCATGCCACAAGAGGCTTGTATAGTCACTGAAAATCTGATAGGACTACATATGCCCCCGATGCATCCATAAGCATAGTTCATGACTTCCCATACATAAAGTCCCATGCACCATCTTCATGACATGTATGATGATTCAATGCATTTAGTTAGGGGGAGTCAATGCATTGCATACATGTTGCCAAATGCATACACTTATGTCATAATTCATTGCACATCACTCATATTGAAAATAACAAGATTGTGTTCTGCTGGATGTTCATCTAGCTGTTTTACTATCTCATTCAGTCAACCATTGCTCCCATCTTCAGCTTGAGCTCACCCATTCCACGAGTCTGAATTTACTGTGTTCTGCTTATGCATCTACTGAGGGGGAGCTGATCGTTCTTGAATAAATCTGCCTGATGATATTCTGGGTATTTCTGACTCACCTTGACACATCCTTTGCTGCACTTCTTGATAGTTTTCTTTTGGAAGTGTCGACACCATGAGCTGTCACTTTTGATTGTTCTGAAGTGTGGATCTTGTGAGCAGATGTCGACACGAAGAGTTGACACATTCTAGGATGATCTTCTGATCATGTTTCTGCACTTGCTCTCTTGATTGGAATACTTGTCATATTCTTAAACTTGTTTTTCGAAACACTGCATATCTCCTAGACCTTGGAGATCTTGAAACATGCCTGACCTCCAGTTATCTTGCTTGGTGTGCATATCTGAAAACATTGAACTTCAAAATCACTTATTCTTGCTGGATCTCTTCTGTCAGTCATTCATGAAGATTTTAATGGGTATGTCTCGATCATAAGTCTGAAAACACTTGAACTAGGAATCTTCTATTATACGATTTTATGAATGTCTGAAATAACTCAGCTACTTTAAGTTTAATGTATTCATTGAGTTTGACTTTAAATCTCTTAAAAGTATCTGAGTCAACTTTAATAAACTTTAACCAACTAATTCATGTTGAATCTTGTAAAATCTTCTGAAATCTGAAAATGTTAAAATCATGGCTTTATTCGGTTAAATTATATGAAATCAGTATTGTTTTTAAGCATATGATGATTCTGAAACGTTCCTAAGGGTAAATTCTGTCAGAGCAATGATTTTGGTCACTGAAAAATATACTTCACTTATCAATGAAATAAGGTAAAGTATGTCATGAGGTGTCAATACTATCTCTGAAGCATGACAGTTAGTCACACTAAGTGCTCAAGGATACTGGCGTCCAAACAACGTGTATCCTCTAGCCACAAGGTGTGTACTGAACTTAATTGCACCTGGTAAACTTGCTATGAAATCTTATACTGTGCATAAAGAAAAATCTGAAATTATTTGAAGAAGTATGACTGATCCTCAGGAACCAAATCTGAATTCTTTCATGATGTTTAACCTCAATACTAATGATTGTAATTTCTGAAGAAGTCATTGAAATTGACTGAGTAAGATGAAGGGAGGTTAATCAAGAAATAAATATGAGGGCTTGGTTCACTTTTATTAAACATTGATGTTCAGATATGAGTACAGAATTTTATTGTCAAACTATGTATACATCATATTTAAACCATGATGTTCAAATAAAAATTCATAAGCCCCTATAATGGAAGAGTCTGAATCATCCGTTTATTTAGATTTATGAAATAAGTATCTTATTGAAAATCTTCTATTTCCTTGAAAGATCCTGTAGTCTGCATGCTGCCATGTCATCCTTCCTGAATGTCCTCTTTGATATGCGCAGCGTAGAGTGATATAGAAGGGGGGGATGAATAGATCACTCCCGAAAATTAATAATTCAGCGGTAAATAAATACTTTGGTTTCTCAACCCCTCAGATACTTCGAAACGGATTGCTAAAGCGGTCAATAACTATGACAAAGTAAGTAAGTGAGATCGAGAGGGCTATTCACAGTGAAGCAAAATGACGAACAGAGGAAGAGCAACACAACAGTAACAAGCAAACCACAGAAGAGGCAGGGAGTTTTTAAGATGGTTCGATTGCAGTCCGCAATCAACATCCACCCCTCACTCGAAACCAGAGTGAGTCTTCCACTAGCAAAGGCTAGAACGCAGACTCAGTCTGCAAACAGGTGCTACCTAACAGCTTGACCAGGGGAACAACCTCCCCTCTTCCTCCAGACCGGAGGGTAACCACTAGTGACACACAATCACTAGCAAACCAGAGACCGAAGTCTCTCTTCCTCCACCCAGGAGGGAACCCACAAGCGACACCCTGTCACTTGCAAACCGGAGGACCAATCCTCCTTTCCTCCGATCACTGGAGGGTAACAATATGAGATAAGTAAAGATGAAATGAAAATGGAAAACAAGAAAATCGAAGAACGAAAATCTTTTCTAAAGATAAAGAACAATGTAGCTTCCGTAGAAGCAGATCTTCACAGTCACAGACACTGATCTCTCTCTCTCTCAAATACTTTTCTCTCAGATCTGGATGGAGTGGGATCCTTCTGGAATTCTCTGCTCTCACACTGCTCTCTCGCTTCTCTTTTCTTTATGTCTGGATCGTGCAGCCTCTCAAAATGCTTTCTACTTTTTCCACGATCTCTCTTCTTCCAAAGGAAGAAGCTCCATATTTATAGCAGCAATAGGTAGGGCGTGTGGCTTCCAGATTCTTGCCCAGAGAGCACCTCGGATCACGTGCCAGGTGCCAACCTAGGGTCACGTGTCCAATCATCAGCTTGAATCAATCTGCAGGAAGAGAAGAAAGGGATGCATCGAGTTAGTTCAGGATTTGAACTAAGCGTGTACAGACATGATGCAGCATATAGGCAAGTATGTACATCGACGATGAGTGCTCAGGCATACTTTTTACGAATGTACAGACTTTGTATATAATGCGCAGAGCCATGAACAGACTTTGTCTTGAAGGATGCATATGCATAAAGGAATGTATGGACTTTGAATATGAATGCTTGGTCATGCCTTCAACGAGTGTAAAGACTCTGGATGTACTGTGCAAACGATGCACAGATATGCTCTGAACACGGGCTGTACAGACTTTGTTTGAGACGATGCATGCAAAAGGAATGACGATGCATGCACAAGGAATGTACAGACTTAACATGAGACGCTAAGTGAGACGATGATGCTGTACAGACTTTGAGAGACGATGCATGCACAAGACGCTAAGCGAGACGCTAAACGAGACGGTAAGATAATGTGCAGACTTGATCGTTGCAGGCAGACGATGTATAGACTTAAATCAAGAGATGATGCATGTACAAACGATGCAATGTACAGACTTGAGATCAAGGGATGCACTGGCTGTACAGACTTTGTGCGTGTGCTAAAGCAGTGAACGTAGGTAATGATAGGAATATATAGACTTGCGTTCATGCAGCAATGTATAGACTTGAACGCGTGCATGCTATGCGATGTACAGACTTTGAACGTGTGCATGCTATGCGATGTACAGACTTTGAGCATGATGCATGAATTGATCTAGAAATAGAAACAGATTGATTTATAGTGTGAGACATCATCAAAACGTAGGAATGCAATAATCTCCCCCTTTTTGATGATGGCAACACTATGAATTAATCAATATTAGAGCATTAAAACATGCAATATTAAGCTCATCATGCAGACAAGCTAAGCACAACTCTTCTGAACCTCTTCTCTCACCAAAAACCACTCCCCCACAACTCACTCTCAGAAATTTCCATGAACCAGATGACCTACTTTCAGATATTGCATTGCATAACCTCTCTCCCCCTTTGACATCATCAAAAGAAAAAGAAGGATATATGAAAGTGCTAGAGACATGAGGGAGAAGTACAGTAACTTCTTAGTGTAGAAAGACACGAGCAAGCCTTAAGAGAATAAGTGAGGTGCTAAACTCAAGTGAAGATTCTTGAACTCTAGTAAACAATAGAGAGCTAGAATGAGAGAAAAGTTTATCAACATACATAGTGTATGATTTAGAACAGGGGTGAACAAGTATGGCATGACATAGCTGAATAGGCAACTATCCCAGAAGACAACAAGAGACAAAGTCAGAGAAGGTGTTCTCAAGGTATTGAGGACAAGCAATCCATTAAATTGTTAAGGACAAGGGATTTTGAGGTGATGTTCAAGAAGACCAATGAGTAAGTTGGTAATTCACACTTTTGACATTAGGGAGACACCTTGATTAGAGGTCTGAATCCCCAGTTACTCAGTGTGAGTACCTCATTACCTCCCCCTTTTTTTTTCTTAAAGGAACAGAGTTAGTAACTGTGGCTTTTGACATGAGGAGACACCTTGATTAGAGGCCAGAGTCCCCAGTTACTCACCAGCTAGCCACCATTGCTATGTGATGGTCAGAATATTAATGTCATTTCTTTTCATTTTTTTGTTAAGCATTTGACAACTCATGACATAGGAAAAACTTCATTTCATTGATGAAGCTCCCAGTTTCTCAGTGATCAAATCAAGACCTTTGTTCATTCAGTTGATCCCTTGTGTTAAGGAGATGGAATGATTGAAAACAATACCAGAAGAACTATTTCTTGAAGTGAATCTTGAAGTCTAGATTTCAAGTTGTTTTGGTCAGATATCAAGACATACAGGTTTTGGCCTGAACCGGAATCACTGACAATGTAGGAAGATATACTTTATACAATTAATCCAGATCTCTGATAGACTACCAGAGGAAAGATTCTAGCTGGACTTTAGTAACACAGACTTATAGACTTAAGAGATGAGTGAGATTCTACTGTCTGAGAGAACCGCACTAGTTCAGTCATGAGAACCAGCAATGACACACATCTGGTCAGTCTTTTTGAATCAGTCAAAGAACTCCCCCTCTCACAGCTCAACCAGCTCCCCCTTAATCATAGCATTACTGAAGGCTAACCATTTGACACACAGAACTCCCCCTCACAAAAGGAACAGACTTCACAATTAAGACAACTTGAATAAGCCTAATTCTCTTCTCAGTGTAGTGAATTTTTCATTGTCCAGAGGTTTGGTGAAGATGTCAGCAATCTGATTTGTAGTGCCTACATGAATCAGTTCAAAGTTGTTCTTAGAGACCTCATCTCTTATGAAATGATGCCTTATCTTTATGTGTTTGGTACAGGAATGCAAAACAGGATTCCTGGCTAGATTGATTGCACTGGTATTATCACAATAGATAGGTGTGCACCCCAGGTCTACTTGGTAGTCCTGAAGCTGGTGTTTAATCCAAATGACTTGTGTACCACAACTCCCTGCAGCTACATATTCAGCCTCTGCAGTGGAGAGGGCCACATAATGTTGTTTCTTGGAGCCCCAAGACACTAAACACCCACCCAAAAATTCACAATGACCACTAGTGCTTTTCCTGTCTAGTTTACACCCTGCATAATCTGCATCTGTGTATGCAACTAAATCAAGTGTGTGTGATGCAGGAAACCATAAACCAAGAGAATGTGTAGCTGACAAATATCTGAAAATTCTTTTCACTGCAGCTAAATGTGATTCAGTGGGTCTAGACTGATACCTTGCACACATTCCTACACTGAACTGTATATCAGGTCTAGAGGCTGTCAAGTAAAGTAGAGATCCAATCATACCTCGATAGAGCTTGGCATTTACTTCTTTACCTGTCTCATCTGCATCCAGTGAGGTGTTGGTACTCATAGGTGTTGTAATGTGCTTCAGGTTGTTCATACCAAACCTCTTGAATAGTTCCATTGTGTATTTGGTCTGGTTGATGAAGCATCCATCCTCTAATTGTTGTATCTGTAAGCCAAGAAAATACTTTAGTTCACCTACCAAACTCATCTCAAATTCAGCAGACATCATTTTAGAGAATTCATTACACAGTTCACAGCTGGTTGATCCAAACACAATATCATCTACATATACCTGAGCTATGATGAGATCGTTATTTGTACCCTTGGTAAATAAGGTTTGATCAACTTTACCTCTGTTGTAGCCCTTGCTGATCAGAAATTCAGTCAGTCTTTCATACCATGCTCGAGGAGCTTGCTTTAGACCATACAGGGCTTTGTTTAACCTGAAAACTTGGTTAGATTGAGGAGAAAACTGAAAACCGGGGGGTTGTTCAACAAAAACTTCTTCCTTGATGATACCATTCAAAAAGGCACTCTTCACATCCATTTGCTGGAGTTTTATATTTTTAGAGCACGCAAATGCTAGCAATATTCTTATTGCTTCCATCCTAGCAACAGGTGCATAGGATTCATCGAAATCAACACCAAATTCCTGACAGTAGCCCTTGGCTACTAGTCTGGCCTTATTCCTGGAAATGATTCCATCTTCATTCATTTTATTTTTAAACACCCACTTAGTTCCTATGACATTAGTATTTTCTGGTCTTGGAACTAGCTCCCAGACATTATTTCTTTCGAACTGACCTAATTCCTCACACATAGCATTGACCCAAGATTGATCAGCCAAGGCCTCTTCTACTGATTTGGGTTCAATTTGTGAGACCAAAGCAATTAGGTCTTGATTATTAACATTCCTAAAATGAGACCTAGTCCGAAGAGGATCTTCAGGGTTGCCTATGACATTATCTATCGGATGATCTTTAAGAAATCTAACATTTATTGAAGACTCACCTGTTTCTTCTGGCCCTTCCTGGTTGGGAGGATTTGATGTTCCACTCGGCTGAGTCTTCTCTTCTTCTTGGTCTTCTAGGAATTCCCCATCGTGATTGGAATCCCTGTCAATATTTTCAATGTTAGTAACACCTTTCTTATCACTAAAAATGATGTGTGGAGACTCTTCAACTTTCTGGTCTGTTATGTTAAAGACCCTATATGCCCTTGACACTTCAGAGTATCCTAAAAATATTCCAGGGGAGCTTTTAGCTTCAAACTTATCTAAGTCTTTCTTGTCATTATTATGAATAAAGCATTTAGCTCCAAAAATTCTGAAATGAACCAAGTTTGGTTTCTTACCTTTTAGTAGCTCATAGGGTGTTTTCTTGTGAATAGGTCTTACCATGGCCCTGTTGATTATATAAGTTGCTGTATTGGCCGCCTCTGCCCAGAATTTCCTTGGTAATTGACTCTCAATCAGCATGGTTCGGGCCATCTCCACAATAGTTCTATTTCTTCTCTCCACAATTCCATTCTGTTCAGGTGTCCTGGGAGAAGAAAACCTGTGTGTTAGTCCCTCTCTTTCACAAAGATCAGAAAACATGGAATTTTCAAACTCACCTCCATGGTCAGATTGAATTGAACAAATATTGTGTTTTCCTTCTTGTTTGACCTTACTGAAAAAATGATTAAACTTTTGAAAAGCCTCACTTTTACTGGCTAAGAAAAAGATCCATGAAAATCTAGAGTGGTCATCAATGATCACATAGCCAAACCTATTCCATTAAGACTCTGGGTCCTAGTAGGACCACAGAGGTCCATATGGAGAAGTTCCATTGGTCTAGAGGACAATGGCTCAGATCTTAGCTTGAAAGATTTCCTGGTCTGTTTGCCTAGAGCATAGGCATCACAGGATTTTGAAATAGAATTGAACTTGATTCTAAGCATGCCTCTAACTAAATCATGCTTGACCAATTTATTTAAAGTAGAGAAACTAGCATGGCCTAGATGTCTATGCCATTCAAAAGCATCACTTTCATAGTTAGCAGATAAACAAAGATTAGGTTCAGATTCAGCGTCTAAGTCTATCATGTAGACATTATTAATCCTGTTGGCTACAAATTTAACCACATCGGAATTTATTTCAAAAATTTTGCATGAGTTATCATCAAACACAACCTTGTGACCCTTGTCACATAATTGACTAATGTTAATCAGGTTGTGTTGAAGACCTTCCACAAGTAGAACTTTTTCAATGGAGTTTGTGGAAGACTTACCTACTGTGCCAACTCCAATGATCTTACCTCTGTTCTTTCCTCCAAATTTGACCAGACCCCCTACCTTCATCTCTAACTTGCTGAATTTAGATCGGTCTCCTGTCATGTGCCTGGAGCAGCCACTGTCGAGGTACCACTTGTTGTCTTCAGCTGCCAGGCCGACCTACACAATCAAAATCAAGCAAAGTGATTTGGAACCCAAGATGAGTTGGGTCCAAAGACATTATTCGAATTTCTAAGCAGATGTTTAGGAATCCAGATTTGCTTCAACATGGTTTTCCCTGGAACCTTTACTTCAGGTTTATTAAAATTATGACCGGGGTTATGTCCAGCTGGTCTGGAGAAGTAAACTCTATTCCAGTTATTGGGCTTCCCATTCCTGGGATACCTCCTGTGAGCTTGTTGATTAACAGATTTTTGAGGATGATAGTTATTTCTCCAGTATATCCTATTTGGACCCACCTGTTTGTAGTAATTCCAGCTTTTATCCTGATCCATTTGCTTGGTCCATCTACCATTTATGTTCTGGTGAGAAGGCTTAGTGAAGTTCTTCACAAAATTCATTCCCATTTTAAGTGGTCGACCAGCACTGTTTGTTAAATTTTCTTTCGGACGTTGAGCTCCTTGACTGCTATTTGAGCTGGATGGTGTGTCCAGCTTCTCTTTTCCCTTCTCTGGGCAGAAGGTTGTGGTTTTGAATTGAAGGGGTCTCTTGTTAGTTGGGTCATAGCCTAGACCCTCCCTATTGAAGTTAACCCTTGTCCCTAGTATAGCATCCAGACTTGTTTTTCCTTGAACAAATTTTTCCAAAACCTTCTGTTTGTCTTCCAGCTCTTTTGCAGAGACTCAGAATTTTTTAAGAGTTCAGCGTTCACTTTCTTAACAGCTTCATATTTCTCTGAGATCACTCTATTTTCTTTCAGGCTTTCTTCAATTTTGATTTTGAGTTCGTTGAGCTGGGTGTGACTCCCCAAGTTTTCTATCTTGTGCTTTTCATTTTCTTTTCTCAAGGATGTCATTTCTTCTAATTCTTTCCTTAATGTCCGTCTTTCCTCACTGATTTGGGTTAGTTCTTCAATATTAGTATTGAATTTTCTCTTGAGGACCCTATGCTCTTTACTGAGTGAATTGAACTTGTCTAATAATTCAGCATAGGCATCTTCCCAGTCATCAATAGAAAAATTTTCAAAGACATTTGTTACCTCCTCTTCGCTATTTGCCATTAGGCAAATTCCTTCTTCATCTTCCTCTGAGGAAGTGCTTTCCGGATCTTCTTCCTCATCGCTCCACGTGCAGACCATTGCCTGTGGCTTCTTCTTTTTCTGCACCTTTGAGCTCTTCTTCTGAAAGTAGGGACCCTTCTTCTGGAGATCTGGGCAGTCCCCTTTCATGTGTCCCTGTTTGTTGCAATGAAAACAAGTCATTCTCTTAGTATTTCTATCCTTATTATTGCTAGATTCAACGTTCTTACTAAAGGAGTATGGCTTCTTCCTCCTAAAGGTCTTCCCCTTAGTCCTTAAAAATTTTCTGAACTGTCGAGTGAGCATTGCCTGCTCCTCCTGGTCGAGATCGGAAAAACCATCGGACTCGGGGCTACTGCTCCCGCTACTGCTACCCTTGTTGCAGGATGCCTTGGGAGTAATATTCTTGCCCTTCCTGTCACTTTCTTCATCACCTCCTTTAAAGTTCATCTCATAGGTCATGAGGGATCCTATGAGTTCATTCACTGTCATAGTCGTCAGATCCTTTGACTCTTTTATCATGATGGCCTTAGTGTGCCATGCTTGGGTTAGAGATCTAAGAATCTTCCTGACTATATCTGCCTCAGCTAGCTCTTTCCCTAGCCCCTTAAGAGTGTTCGTGATCAAGGACAACCTGGCATACATTTCAGTGATATTCTCCTCTGGATTCATCTTAAACAATTCATACTTAGAGGTGAAGAGATTTACCTTCGTGGCTTTCACTTGAGCTGTACCTTCGTAGATTAGTTCCAGCTCATCCCACATTCGCTTGGCCGTCCTATAGGCTGATATGCGGGCGTATTCGTCTGGGTGAACAGCACACTGGATGATGTTCAGGGCCGTCCAGTTAAGTGAAGATAACTTGACATGATCATCTGTCCATGCGTCCTCGTTCAGTGGCAGGTCATACTGTCCTGTAGTGATTACCCTCCACAGCTTGTGGCTCTGTGCCCTAATGAACACCTCCATCCTGTTTTTCCAGAAGAGATAATTATTACCATCAAAGAATGGAGGGAGACTAATGGATTGTCCATCAGCTATGAAACTTCGAGGACCAGTAGGATTACCCTGACCGTTGGCCCACATGATGCCAACCTCATCTGATACCAATTGATATGCGCAGCGTAGAGTGATATAGAAGGGGGGGATGAATAGATCACTCCCGAAAATTAATAATTCAGCGGTAAATCAATACTTAGGTTTCTCAACCCCTCAGATACTTCGAAACGGATTGCTAAAGCGGTCAATAACTATGACAGAGTAAGTAAGTGAGATCGAGAGGGCTGTTCACAGTGAAGCAAAATGACGAACAGAGGAAGAGCAACACAGCAGTAACAAGCAAACCACAGAAGAGGCAGGGAGTTTTTAAGGTGGTTCGATTGCAGTCTGCAATCTACATCCACCCCTCACTCCAAACCAGAGTGAGGCTTCCACTAGCAAAGGCTAGAACGCAGACTCAGTCTGCAAACAGGTGCTGCCTAACAGCTTGACCAGGGGAACAACCTCCCCTCTTCCTCCAGACCGGAGGGAAACCACTAGTGACACACAGTCACTAGCAAACCAGAGACCGAAGTCTCTCTTCCTCCACCCAGGAGGGAACCCACAAGCGACACCCTGTCACTTGCAAACCGGAGGACCAATCCTCCCTTCCTCCGATCACTGGAGGGTAACAATATGAGATAAGTAAAGATGAAATGAAAATGGAAAACAAGAAAATCGAAGAACGAAAATCTTTTCTAAAGACAAAGAACAATGTAGCTTCCGTAGAAGCAGATCTTCACAGTCACAGACACTGCTCTCTCTCTCTCAAATACTTTTCTCTCAGATCTGGATGGAGTGGGATCCTTCTGGAATTCTCTGCTCTCACACTGCTCTCTCGCTTCTCTTTTCTTTATGTCTGGATCGTGCAGCCTCTCAAAATGCTTTCTGCTTTTTCCACGATCTCTCTTCTTCCGAAGGAAGAAGCTCCATATTTATAGCAGCAGCAGGTAGGGCGTGTGGCTTCCAGATTCCCGCCCAGAGAGCACCTCGGATCACGTGCCAGGTGCCAACCTCGGGTCACGTGCCCAATCATCAGCTTGAATCAATCTGCAGGAAGAGAAGAAAGGGATGCATCGAGTTAGTTCAGGATTTGAACTAAGCGTGTATAGACATGATGCAGCATATAGGCAAGTATGTACATCGACGATGAGTGCTCAGGCATGCTTTTTACGAATGTACAGACTTTGTATATAATGCGTAGAGCCATGAACAGACTTTGTCTTGAAGGATGCATATGCATAAAGGAATGTATGGACTTTGAATATGAATGCTTGGTCATGCCTTCAACGAGTGTACAGACTCTGGATGTACTGTGCAAACGATGCACAGATATGCTCTGAACACGGGCTGTACAGACTTTGTTTGAGACGATGCATGCAAAAGGAATGACGATGCATGCACAAGGAATGTACAGACTTAACATGAGATGCTAAGTGAGACGATGATGCTGTACAGACTTTGAGAGACGATGCATGCACAAGACGCTAAGTGAGACGCTAAGTGAGACGCTAAGCGAGATGGTAAGACAATGTGCAGACTTGATCGTTGCAGGCAGACGATGTATAGACTTAAATCAAGAGATGATGCATGTACAAATGATGCAATGTACAGACTTGAGATCAAGGGATGCACTAGCTGTATAGACTTTGTGCGTGTGCTAAAGCAGTGAACGTAGGTAATGATAGTAATGTATAGACTTGCGTTCATGCAGCAATGTATAGACTTGAACGCGTGCATGCTATGCGATGTATAGACTTTGAGCGCGTGCATGCTATGCGATGTACAGACTTTGAACGCGTGCATGCTATGCGATGTACAGACTTTGAGCGCGTGCATGCTATGCGATGTACAGACTTTGAACGCGTGCATGATATGCGATGTACAGACTTTAAGCGCGTGCATGCTATGCGATGTACAGACTTTGAGCATGATGCATGAATTGATCTAGAAATAGAAACAAATTGATTTATAGTGTGAGACATCATCAAAACGTAGGAATGCAACATTCTTGACATATCTCTCACCTTACACTTTTGAAAGCCTTGCTTCATTCAGATCAGGGAGCATTGGATTGTTTTTAAAGAAGAGGTTAGGTCTTGTCTAGATTGCACTTATTGCTTTTTAAAGGGGGAGGTTTGTTTGTGATCTTGTCAAAGGAGGAGGATAGATTGATTGGCTCTTGTCTCGTCTGCATCATGTAAGCATCAGTTTCTCCATGAATCGCATTCATTATTCATAAGGAGAGAATACATCTGCAACATAGACTTGATTGGTGCTTCATTTAACTGCCTCTGTGATTTTTATGCCTAAATGATCTAGTCAAAGGGGGAGTGTTTAATTCAATCATGTCATGTATGTTTGTCTTTCTCGTCTCAAACTATTTTCTTTTTGATGAAGTCAAAGGGGGAGAATAGTTTGACATGAGTTAGTGTGACTCATAGTGTTGCCATCATCAAAAAGGGGGAGATTGTTGTGCCCCTATGATTTTGATGATAGCAAACACTATGAGTCACCATATGTTTGTGTTTGCATGAAAGATTGAATGATTGCATGCTCAGTCATTTATCTAGCACGTTGCATGCTCAGTCATTTATCTAGCACGTTTCAAGCTCTACCACACACATCAGGTCTGAGCATATAGAGTGCGTCGGTGCATTGACCAATTTGTGCATATTTCTGATCAACGCATGTTTGCATATATTAGCCATAGTTAGTGCACTCGTCTGTCTCATGCGTACACTAAGTATATACATCCATTAGCTGGTAACTGAGCAAGTCTATACATCCGTTAGCTCAGATCGTGACTTAGTCAGTGCAATCCATGTTCATTGTGCATGTGTGCATGTCTGCACATTCCTTAGTGGCTAGTCTGTACAATCTCCGGTTGATTCATTCGATCAAGTCTATACAGCCAGAGCTAGTGTTCTTCACGCATATACATAGTTAGTGCATCGCCCTCATGCATACACAAGCACCCAAAGTCTGTACAACCGCTATTGATATGTGAATTTAAGTTCATACATCACTTCATCAAGTCTATACAAGATGCATTCATGCATAAACACTAGGTAGCAAAGTCTGTACATCGTATTGGTGCATGCACGCAAAGTCTATACATCGTCTTGGCGCATGCACGCAAAGTCTGTACATTCCTTGACAGCATGCCTGAGCATTCATCCTCAATGTGCATACTTTCATCTATGCAAAAATGCATTACATGCATTTAAATGTCTGAACACTTGTTGACGGCATGTCAGTGCATCCATTTTCGTTGTACATACCTTGATAGATGCAAACTGTAGTTCACACATTCAAAGTCTGTACATTCTTCAGTAGCATATATGTGTATCGTTTGCACAGTACACACAATGTTTGCACACTCCTTGATGGCATGTCGTTGCACTTATCTTCAATGTGCATACCTTCCTATATGTATACTACATTCCACGCCATTAAGTCTGTACAATTCTTGAACTTACTCGATGCATCTCCTTCCTTGTTCTTCAGATTAATTCGAACTGTTGGCACGTGATCCCAGGCAAATGATAGGCACGTGATCCGAGGAAAGGAAGCTTCTATCCCCTAACACGTGGACCAGTGGAAGTTTAGTAGGGCTCTGTTGTTTGATCCATACGAAGCCCCTATTCCTATGTAAAGTCACATCACCTTTCGAAGAAGGGTCGTTGGTGCTGGAAGAGAGGTCGTCAGAAGTAAAGAAAGGAGAGCCAGCAGAAGAAGAAGAACAGAAGACATCTGAGCACAGCCAGAGAAAAAAGAGAGCAGCAGAGAGAAAAAGAGAAGTTGCAGAAGAATAGAGAGAGAGAGTTCGTGAAGAAGAAGATAGAAGACTCCATCAGAAGATCTGTCTTCACTGGAATCTGGATCAAATCCAATCCAGTCAGCTCCATGGGAGCAACATTTGTATTTCATTGATTACAGCTTTCAGTCGCTGTTATTTCTTGTTTCCTGCTTTCATTTTTAACCTTTATTCAAGCTGTTTGTCAGCGGGCGAGGTGGATACCTCGGACAGCAAGCTGTGAAGCTCAGCAGTTTACAGAGGAGGATTCCTCTGGACGGGTTAAGCTGTAATCCCCAGCGGTTGCAGAGGTGTGGTATCCTCTGGTCGGCGAAGCTGTAATGCCCAGCTATTCAAGCTGTTTGTCAGCGGTTGTAGGCAAGCTATGAGGCCCAGCGATTTAAGCTGTGTATCAGCAGGGATCCACACTCGGGTTGAGTGTGGGGGGGATGTAGGTCTGGAAGACCGAACCACCTAAAAATCTCTTGTCTACCATGGTTTGATTGCTCATCTGATTGTCGCTAGATGAATGGATAGGTGCGTTTCAAGTGAGTATTCTATTTGAATGCTTCAAGGCACACGCTATTCTGATTTGATTTTGTCTACGGCTTAGACTTGCTCAGGTTCCTGCATTGTTGCAGTTCAACTGGTTGATCAAGTGTTTCTTGGAATCTCTTCTTAAAGAGCCCAATTGATCTTTATTCCACAACTGTGTCTAGTTACAAGCTTTAATTAGGTAATTTTTGAAGGGGAGATTCATTCACCCCCCCTCTGAATCCATAGCACTAGCTACAACAATAACCACAACACTCCAAATAACCCTTTCAAACTTTCTAGCTTGTGGGTGGCGGCGTAGGATCCGAATGGTATCGAGTCTGACTCGGTATCTGGATCTTGGGTCATTATAGTTGGTATCAGAGCGTGGTTGTGGAAATGTATGGGAATTTGAAACAATTGCAGTGACTAAGAGTCCAGAATGTCCAGTACAGTCGGCGGCTAGCATAGGGTTTGTTTTATTCACGACCCTTTTTTATTTTCTGTGTTTGTGTTTAGGGTCTGATGGCGCCGAGGAGGCGGGTTCGATCATCATCAGGAGTGCCGACATGGGCCCGGGAGGAGCCGAGTAGATAGGAATCGGGTAGTGAGTCATCTTCCCCAGTGGTAGCGGCTGCGGGTATGCCAGGTCAGGCCAAGTTCTATGCCGGCATGTATCATTTCTTCGTGCAACAGATGAGTCAGTAGCGCCGTGGTTAGGAGGCTGGTGAGGGCAGTTTGCCACATGGTGGACGTGGACGTGTTTTATGAGAGTTTTTGCAATTTCAACCACGACAGTTGAAGGCCAGCCGAATCCTAATGTAGCGAGGTCGTAGATTGATGGGGTGGAATGAGTGTTCCGATCTATGGAATGTGCTGATGATGAGAAAGTTCTGATGGTGAGATACCAGTTGCAGGGTCCATCTCTTTCTTGGTGGACTTCGGAGTGGGAAATGACTTTCCAGTCTTGCCCCCTCCGGCAAATTTCATGGTAGGAGTTCCTCACAGTGTTTGAGCATGCTTTTAGCCCAGCTCATGTCAGAATAAGGAGGATGTACCAATTTATGGAGCTGTCACAGGGAGATATGATAGTGATGCAGTATCAATCTTGGTTTATGGAGTTGGGTCGCTATGCACCCCATATCATGGCAGATGAAAGACTAAAGACTCAACAGTTTGTCAGAAGTTTGAGGGCAGAACTTAGACATCCAATGATTGCGACCTATGTTGTGGATATGGAATCAGCCTATCAAGCCGCAGCAGATTTAGTGGAGGATTGGTTGAAGACCCAAGAGCAAGCCGGTGCAAGGCAGTTCTAGTCAATCCAGGGTCAGTAGAGGACCCTTCAACAGTTGTGTACCCCCAGCAGTTTTGAAGGCAGTCAGAATCGGCATCTCTTCCATCCCCTGGCATGAGTTCTTCCCCTCAAGGATTGAGGTTCAATCGGATGACTAGGTTGTTCAAAAGATGCAGGTCTGGCAGGAGACGCCAGGAGTAGGAGGAGCATGTTTCAGCACTAACTATTCAGCAACCAATGGTTCAACCACTGCGGCATGGTATGAATGAGCAGCCAAGACAGTGTCTGAGGTGTGGCGGGTTTCACTAGGGTAGGCCGTGCACTATGGATGAAGCAAAATTGGAATGTTTTAGGTGTGGTCAGATCGGGCATATTGCACGCGAGTTCCCATGGTGGCCGCCCCAGTCCCAGCCATCTCAGTAGCAATTCACTAGCCTGGCGAGGCAAGGATCTCTATGTGCGCAAGGCACCTGACCGGGTAGAGTTAGTAGTACCCACATCGTGGAAGGTATGTTCGAATTTTGGTTGTTATATGTTGTGTTTTGTGTTAATTATGATGCTTACTTGTTATAATAATGTTTTCATGTGCTTGTGCTTTTCCCCCGAAGCGTGTTCAGGAGTTCATGAGAGCATCCTGAGTGTTGGTAGTAGAGCTATCTGTAGGGGTTATACGCTCATCCCTCTTCATCTCTTGGTGTATAGGTGTCGATAAGGTCGTGTAGAGTTGGGTTAGTAGAATCACCAGTCGGGATAATATGTCATGTTGTAGGGCTGGTGTTAAGCCTCTCGATGTGTTTTGATATTAAGGCCTGTGTATGTAGGTGGATTGTCAGGCAAGGAAGGGAGGTTATGTTCCAGAATCGACGAGTGTGGACTCCTTCACTCTTACTTCCGGATTTAGCCAATTTAAATTGGAGGCTGTATCATGGCAGATGTCAGGATTCCCCCTATTTACGGGGTATAATTGGTGCAGAGTTGCACAGCGGAAGCGTGGCGGGCCCATAACCCAATGGCTCTAAGATCGGATTGGTGGTAGAGAAGGGCAAATATATTAATGGTAAGCGAGTCTTGGAGGTTTCCTAGTCAATTTTAGAAAGTTGCATTTAGATGCAAGGCTGTGTTGGCCATGTGAATGGCCTTGGTTGTCGTGTGTCGGTAGCAATATCGTGCTGAGCGGCACTAGCAGAATTGAGAATCGAGGAGCTCAATGGTGAGAGTTGTCGAATGAGAATAATCATTGCACTAGTCCTTTCAGTGAATTGTGTCACGTGACTCAGAGTGGAGTCACTTAGCGATTGGTATTGGGGCAGGTCATGGCCATTTGGACTAGTTACAAGGTGCAGGTGTCGGTTGCTCAGAGTTGAGATAGTGATTTGACCGACCTTGGTCGGTGTGGATGTTCTGGAGATGGATCTGAGTATTGAGAGGTGTTGGTGTTGAGGATGAGACACTGTATGCATGCCATGAGTAGTCGATGGAGCTAATTATGTTGTCTAAGCACCCAGATAATATGTGGATTACTACACCGGTTGATCGGCAGACATGATATTCGGGACCGATTGAGTGATGTGATGGTTGTGGATGGAGAGCTCGGCTACGACAAGACTCCGGAAAGTTTGGAACTCAGTGCTTCTTATGGTGCCACTGATCGGATTGTGGTATTCCCCTAGCTCGGAATGAGTCGTATAAGGGAACTATGTTTGAAGCAAGAGATTGTTCAATCTGAATGATGTTATGTTACATATGGGTGCTAGGAGTTGGTCGTTGTCGGTTAGCAGTTGAGATGGAATTGTAGATTTGATAAGTGCAGATTGGACGGTTATAATACAAAACAGCTGTCTCCTCAACGAAAGAATCCCCCGAAGAGTGAATATGAGATGGGGCCCTTCCCTTAGGAAAGGAGTTTGAGGTGGTGTGCCCAAGATTAGTGTGATTGAGGAGTTCGAGGTTCAAGCGAGTGACCTCATTGTTCTTTCCCCCTCTCGAGAAGCTAGAATTAGTCAGAGGGCCAGGGAGGACCAAGATGGTGTCAAGCAATGTGTGGCCAATGTTCAAAGGAACTGGTTGGTGGCCCTGCAAGTGAAGCAGGAGAGGAATTGTGATTAGAGGATTTTTCGTCGATGTGTGACCGGCGGCTAGTGGATGGTTTTCTACAGTTGACGTGTGCCCAACGAGTTGATTATTGTGTGTTGTAGATTTCAGACTGTGAAGTCTCAGGCAATTGATCGTACTGTGTCCCACGTGTATTGATGGTGATTGGTGAGACATTGGTTTTGGGACCGGTGTTGTCCGGTGAGCATTTGAGGTATTCGGCTATGGAGTGTGTGTCGCTATCTATGAGGAGCCGATGGAAGAGTTATAGCTAGTCGAGATTGGCGGCAAGGTTGTCATTCGGGGATGAAGTGTGATGGTGCTCCTTGTAAGGAGTACTCGATGTTCAGCAGCTGAAGAAGTTGATGTCTTGAATAGGTGGCAAGTGTGGTTTCCCCTATTCAAGATCATGTGTTTCCTCTGCGTGCGGAGTGTATCGGATGTTGTTTGTGCCCTTGTGAGTTTCAAGGAAGCTAAGGTGATGTCAGACTTGTCAATTTTTCTGTACCCTGATCGGTCTGGGATCGGCGTGAATTGTCATGATAGAGTGAGAGGGCTTTATTGGCTATATTGGTCTGGCTGTGTTCCTCTGAGAATGTTGTGTGGTGAGTAGAGTGGTTGTGCGGTGATTGGAGTTCTTCCCCGTGAGCTGTGTATTGTCCCAAATTTCAAGGATGAAAGTTTTGTAAGGGGGAGGACTGTAACATCCCCAAGTCTCAAATCGTGTTTTCGCGGGTTGCGGATCATGTCCGTATGAGTGTTGGACTTTAGTATTGGATCTTTGGACCCTTAGATGGTGTTTATGTGGATTATTTTGGGTCCATGGTGGCACATTGAGCGGCCTTACTTTTTCCTAGAATTTTTCTGAGTCAGAATATATTTTTTAGGATTTTTCAGAGTTCTTGTCAATTTTCAAAATGGAATGGAAAAAATATAATAAAATTAAAAATTAAAACCCTATTTTGACCCCTCCCTCTCCCCCTTTGTTCTCTCATCTCTCTCGCGTCTCACCCTCACCCTCACTCTCATGTCTCTCTTTCCCTCTCCCTTTCTCACTCCGGCAGTCGAAGACTGGAAGAATGCCTGGGGTGGAGCGACGACGGCGGCGTACAGCGAGGATGAAGGCGAGGATCATGGTGAACGGTGAGGCGGGAGCATTTGCGCTCATGGGAGTCGACTGTGTAGGGAGGATCCACATTTCCGCAAGGTTCCGGTGGTTTAAGGCTTCGAAAAGGTAGGGGGATGGATCCCTGCTCTTCCCATGTGTTTTCCCTACGATTCCATGCCACGGTAAGGCCAAGAGCTGGAGTATTTCATGTTATGGGGAAATGTTCATGTTCAGGGATGAGCGATGGTTTTGGCCGATCTATGCCTCGATTTATGGTTTAAATGTGGTTTCCCGGATATATGGTTTAAATGTGCGTTCAGAGATGCGGTGTCTGAAAGGGCTGCGACTACGAATAGAGGGCCGTTTGCTATAGAAAAACCCTAAAACACGATAACCAGTCCATGATTCTCAAAATTCATGCAATATAGCCCATGAAAATTGGGGAAAACGATGGAGGAAGAGAGGGGACATGTAGATGAATATGTTTAAATCATTAATTTAAAGTTTAGCTCGAGAGATCACCTACCTTGCGTTGATTAAAGAAGAAGAGGAAGAAGGGCGACTCCACAAAACTCAAAGAAAAAGTCGATGAATCCTCCTTCTAGATCGATCCTCCCATGCCTAGAAGCCTTCTCCCATGAACTAGAGTCGACTAGGGAGGTTATGGGGTCCTATTTATAGGATTTAAGGCTCCTAAGAGTCCTAATTAGGTCAATGAAGCCTACATAGGGAAGAACTCAAAAAAACTTGATTTTAATCTATATCTAGGGCTGCCCCTACCCTATCTAATTCGAATTAGGGTTAGGGTTAGGTTAGATTTCGAGTTCCCTTAGCTCCACTTTGATATGCAGTTTGATTAGAGGTGGGCTAACTCAACCTGATTAAAGTAGTCTGGAGTTAACCCGTTTTTAGTTTGATAGGAGGGTAGTTAATCTGGTAGTAAAGAGGTGGATTAATCTACTTTTAATCTAGTGTGATTTGATAAGTAGTAGGTTAATCTGGCAATGATGACAAATAAAATATTACATTTATATATCTTTTTAAAATTTAAAAAATATATAAAATATATAAAATTATTCTCGCGATACTCGAAAAACGCACAACGCGCCTATAATGTCGCGAAACTGGAAAACACAGCGGTTCGTCCTACACGGGATTCCGTAGGCTAATTAGCCAAAAACCCAAATAAATCGTAAAACGCACTCTGGAGCCCACGAAAGCGATCCGAAACCCACTGATCATGATCTAAAAAATATCTAAAAAATCTGGAACGTCACATTCTATATGATAAATATATTTTTATAATTATAGATTTTTTAATAAAAATATATATAGAAATATTTTGAGATTTTAAAAAATCTAAAAAGACAAAAAAAATGAAAAAGATCATTCCCATGATCCTATGAAAATGCACAACGCGTCTATAATGTCCTGGAGTTGGAAAACACAATGGTTCATCTGACACGGGGTTCCGCAGGCTAATCAGCCAAAAACTCGAGTAAACCGTAAAATGCACTCCAGAGTCCACGAAAGCGATTCGAAACCCACGGATCCTGATCTAAAAAATATCTAAAAATATGGAACGTCACATTCTATATGATAAATATATATTTATAATTATAAACCCTTTAATAAAAATATACATAGAAATATTTTGAGATTTCAAAAAAATCTAAAAATATAAAAAATGAAAAATCATCCCCACGATCCTCGAAAAACGCATAACGCGCCTATAACGTCCTAGACCTGGAAAACACAACAGTTCGTCCGACACGGGGTTCCGCAGGCTAATCAGTCAAAATTTCGAGTAAACCGTAAAACGCACTCTAGAGCCCACGAAAGCGATCCGAAACCCACGGATTCTGATCTGAAAAATATCCGAAAAATCTGGGATATCACACTCTATATGATAAATATATTTTTAGAATTATAAAATTTTTAATAAAAATATATATCTAAATATTTTGAGATTTTAAAAATATAAAAAATTAACAAAAATCATCCCCACGATCCTCGAAAAATGCACAACACGCCTATAACATCTTAGAGCTGGAAAACACAGCAGTTCGTCCTACACGGGGTTCCGCAGGCTAATCAGTCAAAAACCCGAGTAAATCATAAAACGCACTCTAGAGCCCATGAAAGCGATCCGAAACCCTCGGATCTTGATCTTAAAAATATCTTAAAAATCCAGAACGTCACATTCTATATGATAAATATATTTTTATAATTATAAAATTTTTAATAAAAATATTTTTAATATTACTAACTAAAAATTTAACAATGATAAAAGTTATTAAACACAAACTTTCGAGATTAAGAGAGAGAGAGAGAGGATAACATTAATTATAGTAGAGAGAGAAGTGTAGCATTAATTAGGAGAAAGAGAGAAGAGAAATATATATTATTAATTAATGGAGAGAGAGACAATAACATGGGTTAACCCACCTAAGGGGGTGGGTTTTGAAACCCAGGGATAATCCCTGGTTAAACTGTTTTTAAATCTAGTTAACTATAACTCTCAATCAATGTATAAAAAGGATTATCCCTGGGTTAACTTTGGGCTAACCCAGGGATAAACCCATATCAAAGTGAGGCTTAGTGGATTAGGGTTTGGTTGAAGTTGTTAGCCCATTAGGGTTAAGTTAAAACCAAATTAGCCCATTTAAAACAAGGGTTTTAGAAATTCTAAATTTTAGGAATTAGTTTAACCCATAAACCCATTAAGCCTTAATTACATATTAAAATCATTTACAATTTCTTTTATTTATCTTCCATTATAATTATTCAATTTTTTTCTTTTCAAATTTTTCACTCATTTAATTGGTCGTATAAAATCGGGTTGCTACATCCTCCCCCACTTAAAAGAATTTGGTCCTCGAAATTTACACGACATTCATTTCTAAAATAATAGTGGGGCACCTAGTCCTATTTCCCAAACATCACAAGAGATCACATAAGCATGCTAGCAAATAATCTACAATCTAAGGGAAGAAAAACTAGCTTAAGGTTAAGGGGTACCTCTAGCTACTTCATCATCAGTAGGCTCGACCCTTCTCAACGCTTGCAACCATCCTTCACACCGTGCTTCCTTGTGATCCTTCACCTACAGAGGTTGGTCTTTAGGAAGAGGGTAATCGGCTACCTTATGCTCCTTGCTCCCATAGAGAAAACACGCTCCGATCTTCCACCGACATTTCTCGGATTGATGACCATCGTTCCCGCAATGCTTACACTTCTCCTCCTTATGCTTCTTACCATTCAGAACTCCATTACCATCATTGGACCTCTTATTGCCATTATCCAATCTCTTCTTCTCCAATCCCGCCTTGACCATCTCGGACAATTCCATGACATCCTCCAATAGTTGAACTCTTCTCACCATCTTGGCATAAGATTGAATATCCATTGGTGTCAATTGGGGTATGAATTGCAACCTTAATCCATTCAAGAACTGCTTAGCCTTCATCTTATCAGTTACTATCAAGTGAGACACATAAGGAGACAATCTAGAAAACTGGACCTCATATTCTGCTATCGTCATACTCCTTTGCTTAAGAGAGGCAAATTCCCCAGTCTTTCTCTCCCGAACTCTTTCCGAAAAATACTTATCATTAAAGTACTCCAAAAATTCCACCCACGCTACTTGATTATTTGGCAAAGTGGCTTCCACGGACTCCCACCAAGCCCTCGCATCCTTCTTTAGTTGAAATGTTGCGAGAAGGACCTTATCTTGGTCCGAACATTACATTACTCTAAAGATTCTCTCCATCTCCTTAATCCAATCTTTTGCTTCATCGGGATCAGGGGTTCTACTAAATCTAGGGGGATTAAGACTCCAAACATTCCGATGCAACTCCCCAACACCATGATTCGCTCTTCCCTGAGCTACTTGTTGAAGAGCCTGAGTCAAACCCTGGACAGTCCTTTGCATCTCCCACCATTGCACTCGCTCAGCCGCCATCACGCTAGCAATCTAGCTCCTACAAAATAATTTATACAAAGATTAACAAGTTATTATCATAAAAAAGGATTTTTAGGCCAATTTTTTACACTTAACCCAAGGTTCTATCCAATCTCACCAGGTAACATTAGGGATGAACTTAACACTTATGGCAACCTATGGTCAAGACCTAGCGTTTCAACAAAATCTAAGCTCTGATACAACTTCTATCATGATCCGAACCGATAGTAGCAGAAACTACTCGGAACGTGATAGCAAACAGTCATGAATAATCAGAGCAAACCATAAGAGACACAATATGGCCAGAAAATGACAAAAATGATAATTTTATTAATATCAAAATGCCATTATTACACTTTATTGACTCAAACTTACATGAACATGAAAAGAAGAAAAGACTCAAGATTACATGACTAGACTCAAGAAAAATAAAAAAATCACAAACACCAATCTTCTAGAGCACTCATCACTCGGGTTCTTCCCCGTTTGATTGAACATCTTTATCATTGTTACCTGAAAAATATTAAGAGAAACTAGATAAGCAAAACACTTAGTAGGAATTACATCACTATCGCCAGGCAAAATATAAGTGATTAACCAATTAACCAATATTCAATAAAATGTTATCCTATGAGCGATATAAAACTATAATCAATATGAAATACAATCTATCAATCAGAGGAGATGATCAATAACAATTTCAATGTCAATGATAGACATGAAAGCTCAAAGGAAAGGGAACAATCCCAATATGGAACCAATGGACAAGATAGCAGTATAAGGCAATGAATCTATCATCCAAATGAACATAACTTATAGAATTTGCCAAAATAAATTAGAATTCCAATAACACTTAAGCAGGATAACATAGTAACAGATTAGTAGAATATCAATTATCAGAATATCAGAATAATAGAATATTAGAGTATCAGAATTACAAAATAACAGAGGTTGGTGCAATGTCACACCCAGAATTTTTCAATGGTTTACATAATGGACTTCCGTCCTACCTGGTATTGGTTGTTAGTGGACCCACAGCCCTTAATAAATTCATAATTTGCAGATATTGCCAACATGGAGTCAAGGAGTTATGTTCCAGAAATATCATGAATGCAATTCCAAATGAAACTATAATGACATAAGTAATTCGGACGATATTCATGAGGAATATAAAGTCAACAATATCTTAGACAAACGATTCTCGGGCTTATAAATCATAGTCAAACCGAGGAAAACAAGCTCAGGAAATTGGGTTAAACGTGGTCATGAACAGTGCCACGATCCGTAACAGAACAGGGTTGGTCATAAGGCCGCGACTAGAGCAGAAGATCCAGACAGGGGTCTTTCACAGAACGCGATCAGAGATACAGCTGTGATCATAAGTTGAAAGCGGTCCCTGAGCAGGCCGCGTTCAGAATAGAACTAAGAGAACTCGAATAGAACCCCGTTCTATGGGTCCGAAGACCGGTTGAACCCTATCCTACACAATAGGATGAGGATTCTAGTGGGTTACAGAGTTTTTGTGGTACAACCAGCTTGGTGTCCTTATGGGAATCAATTGTGTATGTGATTTTGATGATTACAAAATAACTTTGTCACTTGGAATTGTGCTTGAATGGTTATTCATGTTTGCATGTGCTTGAATCTTCTTATCCTCTTGCTATGAAGTTTGAAATGGTTGTGGAGAGTTGAACGCTCATGTTATTTAAGGATTGAAGTTATTGAGTTTAATGCTACATAAATGTGAGAGGTTTGAGAGTGTTTCTCATGTATATGGTTTTTATGGTTTAAGAGTGTTTCTCATGTTTATGATTTTCATGAAGAAATCATGATTGGATTTTTAATGAATGATGCTTGATACAAAAAATTGTTCACTTGGTGAAACTAGGGTATTTGATGTTCATATGTATTACTCACATGCATATCTAAGTGATTTCACCTTCAGCCAAAAGTTCCGAGTTGATTTGGTGCCATATTGTTCATATCCATTCTAGAAATGCTAGTTTCAAGAGAGAAGTTAATTTGATTTTCAAATCCATACTAATTTGGATTTTGTATGGTTTTGCATTGTGAAACCATTGAAATTAATCATCTGGAATCAAGGGACATTGGTTGCATTTACACCATTGGGTTTGCATAGGTTTTAGAGCCTAAAAATATTATTTTGTGAAAGTGTAGAAGAAGATCGGTCGACCGCCCCCATTAATCCGGTCGACCGGCCTGAACCAGACAGAACCCAGTTCTGTCCGGTCGACCGGCCAAGTAACACCGGTCGACCGGTGTTGGCACCGGTCAACCGACCCTGTGTAATCGATCGACCAGTTTTTCTCTGCTACCTCAAAACAGAATGGTGATTGGCCCGGTCGATCGCCCCAATGAATCCGGTCGACCGGAAATTCTCTGCTACGAAATCGGGCATCACGAAATGCATCCGAAAACCCAATAAACCCAATCAATTTGTGCTCCAACCTTACCCATTTGCCCCTATGGTTAATATACATATGTTTAGGGGGTTCTCTATGGGTTTGATGAAGGGTTTATAGGTCTTTTCATGCTTCTATTGTTGGCCTATATAGAAGTTACGAATTTGGGAGATTGTAACCCTAAGTGTGCTAATGTTTTCTATCTTGTAGGTCAAGGAAGAAGGAAAGGGAAGAAAGGAGTAGAGCTGAAGAAATTTGAGGATATCATCTACATCCGGGAGGCTTTTGTGATCGTGATAGAAGAGAAAGTGGAGCGGATCTAAGAGAGGATCGCGGTGACGTTCATATCGGCAACATCTGACTTTCCTTCGACCCGAGCTTCAAAGAATATTGTTCTCCGGCCATTGAGAACAAAGGGGGATTATTTATTCATCCATTATCCATGTGCTTTGTGATGTTCTTCATGGTTTATACTTTGGTCTAGGCTTGTATTGAGAGTATTGTTGAATCCCTATGGTTTTGATGATGGTTTTGATGATGTCTCACACTATAAATCAATCCTCTATGCTTAGATTAATGTTGTTTCATCATGTGAGTAAGTACAGTTTATTTGGTTGTCAGATAAGCATGCTATTATGTTTTTATCTACACTTTGCTTAGCTGGTTTTGACAGCAGTGGGTCGACCCAACCTTGCTGATGCGTCGACTCATCTGTTCTTTGGGATAACTCCTTCAAGTCTGTACATCGGGCACTTTCTAACTGAAGTCTACATACTGGCATTAGAATTCCAAGTCTGTACACTGCCTGACCAACTACGTCTGCACTTTGCAAAAATCAGTTCAGCTCAACCCTATACATCCTTCCAATCCTCAACTCTATACATTGGAGTGTCAAGCTTAATGTCTATACATCGTCTCGTGTTTGCAAAGTCTGAACAGCGTCCGTTGTCAAGACTCCTTGAAGTCTGTACATCGGACTGCTTCTTTTGAAGTCTACACCTTGGCTCGTTCTCTTCTGCAAAGTATGTTCATTAGACTGTGGCGAAGTCTATACATTCGGCTCCTTGGGCAAAGTCTATACATCGCATAGTCTGCACATTGCCTTCAGCCCAAGTGCTCAAAGCCAAGTCTATACAACGCCAACCCAACACATTGAACAGCTCTCCATGTCTATACACTAGACTTCATTTCTCTAAAGTCTATTCATTGTTGTTTGAATTGCAAGTCCATACACTGAAACTCCTCATTTGATTGAGTCTGTACATTGAGCTCAACGTTAACACTAAGTCTATACACTTCTTTCTTGTTGCTGAAGGGAGCAGGGTCGACGCCTGAAGCTTAAAGCGTCCACGCATCAGTAGACGAAGCTTTCACGTCGTCTTCTATTGCGTCAACGCCACAAGCAAGCAGCGTCGACGCAGCAGTTAAAGAAACAGAGACTCTTACAAGCGATGAAGCCTTCACGAAATCTTCCACTGCGTCAACGCCATCAACAAGCAGCGTCGACGCAGCGGCTTAAGAGATGCCAGTATAGAAATGTACACGTTCGTGCGTCAACGCCACCAACTGGCAGCGTCGACGCAGCAGTCCAAGAAAGGGACGACTTATCTCTGGATGCCTTCAATACGTCAACGCAATATGCTGATAACGTCGACGCAGCTCGCCTATCTGTTGAAGACTTGAACACTGGACTGCCGATACCGTTGCGTCAACGCAATAGGCTGATGGAGTCGACGCAGCGGTTAAGAAGTTTGAAGATTTCTGATGACTGCGTCAACTCTTTGGAGCAAGTGAGTTGACGCCATCTACCTCCAGTTGCTGAGCGTACTGGTGCTGGGCACGTGATCCGAGGATAAGGAAAATGCCCAGATGAGGACACGTGGTCTGACAGTCTACTGGATGCTGCCACGTGGTCCGAATTCTTAGGGCGGGAACTGTGGAAGCCACACGCGCCCTGCTGCTGCTCCAGGTATAAAATGAAGCCTTCGTCTTCAGATGAAGGTTGATCGAAGAAGAAGCCTGAAGAGCATATACGTCCTTCGATCCAGAAAAGGAAAGAAAAGTGCAGAGAGAAAGAAAGAGAAAGGAAAAGAGCAGAGAGTTCAATATCTGAGAGGAGTTTGGTCGAGAGAGAGAGAGAGTGTGTGCTGATTGATGAATTGCTTCATTTGAAGCTACATTTGTTTTGGGTTTCAGAACCGATTCCTTCTCATTGTTTTTCGTTTTCCATTTTGCTTTCGTTTATTTTTCATCCTTCTATTCTGATCTGAATTGTTGTCCCTCCGGTGTGTGGAGGAAGGGAGTATCACTCCAGTTTCCCTCTGTGTTGCAGAGGAAGAGAGATCGGTGATCTCTGGTGGTGTTAGTGACTGGTTGTCATTAACAGTTTCCCTCCGGTGTGTGGAGGAAGGGAGAGGTTTCTCCGGTCGTGTTCTAGCTGGGAGCTAGAACAGGTTTCAAGTTCTGTGGGTAGCAGAACTTGGTTGAGGGATTTGTCTCCCTTGGTGTTCAAGCTGTGTGGCAGCATGTTGTTCGCAGACTGAGTCTGCATTGATCTAGCATAGTCTAGTGGAATCCTCACTCTAGTTGGAGTGAGGGGTGGATGTAGATTGCGGACTGCAATCGAACCACCTAAAAAACCGAGTGCCTCCTCTGTGGTTTGCTTCTGTTCTCTACGCTCTTCATCTGCTCGGCTCTTTGCTTCCTTGTGATTCGCTCTTCATTCTCATTTACATTCCTCTGTGTACGGTTTAAGGAGGTGCGTTAGCAGTAGAAATTATATTCCGTTTAAGTTTCTTCAAATTGGGAGTGATCTATTCATCCCCCCCTTCTATATCACTCTTGCTGCGCTAACACTTGGTATCAGAGCAGGTTTACGCCATGTGGACGAACGGTCAAGGAAATGGTGGTGGTCCTAGAACCTTCATGGCCGAAGGTCAATCCATTAGTCGCCCTCCTTATTTCGATGGTAGTAACTATCTGTTTTGGAAGAACAGGATGGAAGTGTTCATCAGAGCTCAGAGTCATAAATTGTGGAGAGTAATCACGGTGGGGCCATATGAGCTGCCACCAAACGAGGATGCTTGGACAGATGATCATGTGAAGCTCTCGTCACTCAACTGGACGGCGCTGAACATAATCCAGTGTGCTGTTCATCCAGAGGAATATGCTCGTATATCTGCATACAGAACTGCCAAGCGAATGTGGGATGAGCTGCAATTAATCTATGAAGGTACAGCTCAAGTGAAAGCCTCGAAGGTAAACCTCTACACTTCTAAGTATGAAATGTTTAAGATGAATGCAGATGAGAATATAACCGAAATGTATGCCAGGTTATCCTTGATCACTAACACTCTTAAAGGGCTAGGGAAGGATCTTGCTGAGGCAGATATAGTCAGGAAAATCCTTAGATCTTTATCCCCGGCATGGCACACTAAGGCCATTGTGATTGAGGAGTCAAAAGATTTGACTGTCTTAACTGTGAATGAACTCATAGGATCCCTGATGACCTATGAGATGAATTTCCAAGGAGGTGGAGAAGGAAGTGAGAGGAAGGGTAAAAATGTAGCCCTAAGAGCTTCCCGCAAAAAGGGTAGCAACAGTGGAAGCAGCAGTAGTAGCCCTGAGTCCGAGTCTGAGCTTGAAGGTCTGTCAAATCTCGACCAGGAGGAGCAGGCAATGCTCACTAGACAGTTCAAAAAATTTCTGAAGAAAAAGGGAAAGACCTTTAGGAAGAAGAAGCCACAACCCTTTAACAAGAATGCTGAATTTACCGGTTACAGGGATAGAAATCCTAAGAAACTGACTTGTTTTAACTGTAACAAACAGGGACACATGAGAGGCGAATGCCCAGACCTCCAGAAGAAGGGTCCCTATCTTCAGAAGAAAAATATAATGGTGCAGAAGAAGAAGAAGCCACAGGCGATGGTCTGCACATGGAGCGAGGAAGAAGAAGACCCTGAAGATGCTTCCTCAGAAGAATATGAAGATGGAATTTGCCTTATGGCAAACAGTGAAGAGGAGGTAATAAATGTCTTTGAAAATTTCTCAATTGATGACTGGGAGGATGCTTATGGTGATTTGTTAGATAAATTTAATTCTCTTAGTAAAGAGCACAGAGTTCTGAAAAGAAAATTTAACACAAATATTGAAGAACAAACTCTGGTATGTGAGGAAAATGAAAAGCTAAAAGAACAACTAGAAGAAATGACCTCACTAAGGAAAGAGAATGATAAGCTTAATGGAGAAATTCAAGAAAGTCAAAAATAGCTCAATGAATTTAAAGCTAAAATTGAAGAAGGCATGAATGAAATTAGAGTAAATTCAGAGAAATATGAAGCTGTGAAGAAAGTAAATGCTGAACTCCTAAAGAATTCTGAGTATCTTCAAAAGGAGCTGGAAGACAAACAGAAAGTCTTAGAAAAGTTTGTCCAAGGAAAGACTAGCCTAGATGCTATACTAGGGACTAGGGTCAATTTCAATAAGGAAGGTCTAGGCTATGACCCAACCAACAAGAGACCCTTGCAATTCAAGACCATCACCTTCTGTCCAGAGAAGGGAAAAGAAAAGCTGGACACACCATCCAGCTCAAACAGCTCTAAGGAAACTCAAAGTCCTAAAGAAAACACAAAAACCAGTACTGGACAACCATTTAAGAGTGGAATGAACTTTATGAAGAATAACATTAAGTCCACTCACCAGAAAACAAATGGTAACTGGACCAAGAAAATAAATCAGAACAAGAGCTGGAATTATAACAACCAGATGGGTCCAAACAAGACCTACTGGAGGAATAACTTTCATGGTCAAAATTATGCTAATCAACAAGCCTACAGGAAATTTCCTAGGAATAGGAAGACTAATGAATGGAATAGAACTCACTTCTCCAGTTCAGCTGGATTCAACCTTAATAAACCAGAAAGGAAGGTGCCAGAGAAAACCATGCTGAAACAAATCTGGATACCTAAACACTTGATCAGAGATTTGAACAATGTCCTTGGACCCAACTCATCTTGGGTTCCAAATCACTCTGCTTGATATACTTGTGTAGGTCGGCCTGGCAGCTGAAGACAACAAGTGGTACCTCGACAGTGGCTGCTCCAGGCATATGACAGGAGACCGATCCAAGTTCAGCAAGATAGAGATGAAGCCAGGGGGTCTGGTCAAGTTTGGAGGAAAGAACAAAGGTAAAATAATTGGAGTTGGCACAGTAGGTAAGTCTTCCACAAATTCCATTGAAAAAGTATTACTTGTGGAAGGGCTTCAACACAACCTGATTAGCATTAGCCAATTATGTGACAGGGGTCACAGGGTTGTATTTGATGATAGTTCATGTAAAATCCTTGAAACGAATTCTGACATGGTTAAATTTGTAGCCAACAGGGTTAATAATGTCTACATTGTAGACTTAGATGAGAATTCTGAATCTACTATTTGCTTATCTGCCAATTCTGAAAATGATGCCTTTGAATGGCATAGACGTCTAGGTCATGCTAGCTTTTCAACTTTAAATAAATTGGTCAAGCATGATTTAGTTAGAGGCATGCCTAGAATTAAATTCAACGCTATATCAAAAGCATGTGATGCCTGTGCTCTAGGCAAACAGACCAGAAACTCTTTTAAATTAAGATCTGAGCCATTGTCTTCGAGACCAATGGAACTTCTTCATATGGACCTTTTCGGTCCAACTAGAACTCAGAGTCTTAATGGAAGCAGGTTTGGCTATGTCATCATAGATGACTTCTCTAGATATTCATGGATATTTTTCTTAGCAAATAAGAGTGATGCATTTCAAAAGTTTAATCTGTTTTTCAATAAGGTCAAACAAGAAGGGAAGTACAAGGTTAGTTCTATTCAATCTGACCATGGAGGTGAGTTTGAAAACTCAATGTTTACTGATCTTTGTGACAAAGAAGGACTAACTCACAGGTTTTCTTCTCCCAGGACACCTGAACAAAATGGGATTGTGGAGAGAAGAAATAGGACAGTGGTGGAGATGGCCCGGACCATGTTGATTGAAAGTAAGTTACCTAGAAGGTTTTGGGCAGAAGCGGCCAATACAGCAACCTACATAATCAACAGGGCCATGGTAAGACCCATACACAAGAAAACACCCTATGAGCTTCTAAAAGGTAAGAAACCAAACTTGTTTCATTTCAGAATTTTTGGAGCAAAATGTTTTATTCATAACAATGATAAGAAAGATTTAGACAAGTTTGAAGCCAAGAGTTCACCTGGAATATTCTTGGGTTACTCTGAAGTGTCAAGGGCATATAGGGTATTTAACGTATCAGATCAGAAAGTGGAAGAATCTCCACACATTCTTTTTAGTGAAAAGAAAGATGTTTCTAATGTTGAAAATCTTGACAGGGATTCTAATCATGGTGGAGAGTTTCTAGAAGACCAACAGGAAGAAGAGAACACTCAGCCAAGTGGGAAACAAATTCCCCCAATCAGGAAGGTCCAAGAGAAACAGGTGAGTCTTCAACAAATATTAGATTTCTTAAAGACCATCCTTTAGATAAAGTCATAGGCAATCCTGAAGATCCTCTTCGGACTAGGTCTCATTTTAGAAATGTGAATAATGATGACTTAATTGCATTAGTCTCACAAATTGAACCCAAAACAGTAGAAGAGGCCTTAGCTGATCAAGCTTGGGTCAATGCTATGAGTGAGGAATTAGGTCAGTTTGAAAGGAATAATGTCTGGGAGCTTGTCCCAAGACCAGATGGTATTAATGTCATAGGAACCAAGTGGGTGTTCAAAAATAAGATGAACGAAGATGGAATATCTCGAGGAATAAGGCCAGACTAGTAGCCAAAGGCTACTGTCAAGAATTCGGTGTAGACTTTGATGAATCCTATGCACCTGTTGCTAGGATGGAAGCTATAAGATTGTTGCTTGCCTTTGCATGCTCAAAGAACATAAAACTCCAACAAATGGATGTTAAAAGTGCCTTTTTAAATGGAGTTATTAAAGAAGAAGTGTTTGTTGAACAACCTCCTGGATTTCAATATTCTCCTCAACCTAACCAAGTTTTCAGGTTAAACAAAGCCTTGTATGGTCTAAAGCAGGCTCCAAGAGCTTGGTATGAAAGATTGTCTGAATTTCTGATCAGCAAGGGCTACAAAAGAGGTAAAGTTGATCAGACCTTATTTACCAAGGGCATGAATAAAGATCTCATCATAGTTCAGGTATATGTAGATGACATTGTATTTGGATCAACTAAGCATGAACTATGTGATGAATTCTCTACCATGATGTCTGCTGAATTTGAAATGAGCTTGGTTGGTGAACTAAAATATTTTCTTGGATTGCAGGTACAGCAGCTAGAAGATGGGTGCTTCATCAACCAAACCAAATACACAATGGAACTGTTCAAAAGGTTTGGCATGGAAAACTTAAAGCACATTACTACACCCATGGGCACCAATACTTCATTGGATGCAGATGAGACAGGTAAAGAAGTAAATGCCAAACTTTATAGAGGTATGATTGGATCACTACTTTACTTGACAGCCTCTAGACCTGATATACAATTCAGTGTAGGAATGTGTGCAAGGTATCAGTCTAGACCTACTGAACTACACTTAGCTGCAGTTAAAAGAATCTTCAGATATTTGTCAGCTAGTCACTCTCTAGGTTTATGGTTTCCTGCATCTCACACACTTAACCTAGTAGCATACACAGATGCTGACTATGCCGGCTGTAAACTAGACAGGAAAAGCACTAGTGGCCATTGTGAATTCTTGGGTGGGTGTTTAGTGTCTTGGGGCTCCAAGAAACAACATTCTGTGGCCCTCTCCACTGCAGAAGCTGAATATGTGGCTGCAGGGAGTTGTGGAACACAAGTCATTTGGATTAAACACCAGCTTCAGGACTACCAAGTAGACCTGGGATGCACACCTATTTACTGTGATAATACTAGTGCCATCAATCTTGCTAAAAATCCTGTTTTGCATTCAAGAACCAAACACATAGAGATAAGACATCATTTTATAAGAGATGAGGTGTCTAAGAATAATTTTGAACTGATTCATGTAGGCACAGATAATCAGATTGCTGACATATTCACAAAACCTCTGGATAATGAAAAATTTTCCACTTTGAGAAGAGAATTAGGCTTATACAAATTGTCTTAATTATGAAGCCTGTTCTTGTTGTGAGGGGGAGTTGTGTCTATCTGATGTTTAGCCTTCTTTCATGCTGGTTTAAGAGGGAGTTCTGAATCCTTACTGGTTAGCCTTCAGAATGCTCTAGGTAAGGGGAGCTTTGAGATTTTTGCTGGAATGGTTATTGAAGTATGCTATGTCTTAGGGGGAGCTGAGTTGTGATGTGAGAAGAGAAGTTCTCTGACAGATTCAAAAGGGCTGTCCAGATGTGTACCTTTGCTGGTTTTGCATGACTGATTTAGTGTGGTTCTCTCAGAAAATAGAGTGTCACTTATCTCTTAAGTCTATAAGTCAGTGACTCTAATCTCAAGTTAGAATCCTTCCTTTGGTACTCCTTCAGAGATCTGGACTAATTGCATAAAGTATATCTTCCTACATTGCCATTGATTATGGTTCAGGCCAAAAACTTGTATGTCTTGTTATCTGACCCAATCAACTTGAAATCTAGACTTCAAGACTCAATTCAAGAAAAGTTCTTTTTGGTATTGTCTTCAATCATTCTATCTTTTTAACTCAAGGGCTTAACTGAACAAACATGTTCTGTTTTAATCACTGAGAAACTGGGAGCTTCATCAATGAAATGAATATTTCTCCCAAGTCATGAGGTGTCAAATGCTTAAAATGAATGAAAAGTCATGACAGAGCAATGGTGGCTTGCTGGTGAGTAACTGGGGACTCTGGCCTCTAATCAAGGTGTCTCCTAATGTCAAAAGCCACAGTTACTAACTCTGTTCCTTATTAAAAAAAAGGGGAGGAAGTAATGAGGTACTCACTCTGAGTAACTGGGGATTCAGGCCTCTAATCAAGGTGTCTCCCTAATGTCAAAGGAAGTGAACTACCAACTTACTCATTGATCTTCTTGAAAATCATCTCCAACAAAATTCCTTGTTGTTATGCAACTAATGGATTGCTTGTCTTCAATACCTTGAGAACACCTCTCTGATTTAGTCTCTTGCTGTCTTGTGAATAGTTGAATGATCAGCTATATCTGGCCATACTTGTCAACTCCTGCTCTCAATCATCCACTATGTATGCTGATAAACTTGTCTATAACTCTACTTCTCTATTGTGTACTGAAGTCCAAAGAATCCTCTCTTGAGATTAGAAACTCACTTATTCTCTTAAGACCTACTCGTGATTTTCTGCACTAAGAAGTTACTGCCCTCAGTCCTCATGTTTCCAGCACTGTCATACATTCTGCAGTTCTTTTTTCTGATGTCAAAGGGGGAGAGAAGCTTGCAATATCTGCAATTTTTGTGAGAAGTTTGCAATTTCAGTGAGTATTGGTTTTGTCTTGAGCTTTGAGGGGAGTCATGTTGCTTCGTGGAAGAAATGGTTATGAGTTGTGGGGGAGATGAGAGTGTGCTGTAGGGAATGTTTAATTCATTTGCATGAGCATGTCTTGAATTTTTTCTACTTGTTGCAGCTGGTATTAACTCTTTGTTGAAACTTGATATTGCATGATTCATAGTGTTGTCATCATCAAAAAAGGGGAGATTATTGCATTCCTATGGTTTTGATGATGTCTCACACTATAAATCAATCTTCTTTCTCTAGATTAATGTTGTTTCATCATGTGAGTGAGTACAGTTCATTTGGTTGTCAGATAAGCATGCTATCATGATTTTATCTACACTCTGCTTAGCTAGTACTGATTGCAGTGGGTCGACCCATCCTTGCTGATGCGTCGACTCATCTGTTCTTTGGGATAACTCCTTCAAGTTGTACATCGGGCACTTTCTAACTGAAGTCTACACACTGGCATTAGAATTCAAGTCTGTACACTGCCCGACCACTAAGTCTACACTTTGCAAAAATCAGTTCAGCTCAACCCTATACATCCTTCCAATCCTCAACTCTATACATTGGAGTGTCAAGCTTAATGTCCTATACATCGTCTCGTGTTTTGCAAAGTCTGAACAGCGTCCGTTGTCAAGACTCCTTGAGTCTGTACATCGGACTGCTTCTTTTGAAGTCTACACCTTGGACTCGTTCTCTTCTGCAAAGTATGTTCATTAGACTGTGGCGAAGTCTATACATTCGGCTCCTTGGGCAAAGTCTATACATCGCATAGTCTGCACATTGCCTTCAGCCCAAGTGCTCACATAACTAACTCTATACACTCGGTTGTTAAATCTTCAACTATTATACATTGGTTGAGTCTTTACACTGAGACTCATTGAATAGCTCTCCATGTCTATACACTAGACTTCATTTCTCTAAAGTCTATTCATTGTTGTTTGAATTGTAAGTCCATACACTGGAAACTCCTCATTTGATTGAGTCTGTACATTGAGCTCAACGTTAACACTAAGTCTATACACTTCTTTCTTGTTGCTGAAGGGAGCAGGGTCGATGCCTGAAGCTTAAAGCATCCACGCATCAGTAGACGAAGATTTCACGTCGTCTTCTATTGCGTCAACGCCACAAGCAAGCAGCGTCGACGCAACAGTTAAAGAAACAGAGACTCTTACAAGTGATGAAGCCTTCACAAAATCTTCCACTGCGTCAACGCCATCAACAAGCAGCGTCGACGCAGCGGCTTAAGAGATGCCAGTATAGAAATGTATACGTTCGTGCGTCAACGCCACCAACTGGCAGCGTCGACGCAGCAGTCCAAGAAAGGGACGACTTAACTCTGGATGCCTTCAATACGTCAACGTAATATGCTGATAACGTCGACGCAGCTCGCCTATCTGTTGAAGACTTGAACACTGGACTGCCGATACCGTTGCGTCAACGCAATAGGCTGATGGAGTCGACGCAGCGGTTAAGAAGTTTGAAGATTTCTGATGACTGCGTCAACTCTTTGGAGCAAGTGAGTTGACGCCATCTACCTCCAGTTGCTGAGCGTACTGGTGCTGGGCACGTGATCCGAGGATAAGGAAAATGCCCAGATGAGGACACGTGGTCTGACAGCCTGCTGGATGCTGCCACGTAGTCCGAACTCTTAGGGCGGGAACTGTGGAAGCCACACGCGCCCTGCTGCTGCTCCAGGTATAAAATGAGCCTTCGTCTTAAGATGAAGGTTGATCGAAGAAGAAGCCTGGAGAGCATATACGTCCTTCGATCCAGAAAAGGAAAGAAAAGTGCAGAGAGAAAGAAAGAGAAAGGAAAAGAGCAGAGAGTTCAATATCTGAGAGGAGTTTGGTCGAGAGAGAGAGAGAGTGTGTGCTGATTGATGAATTGCTTCATTTGAAGCTACATTTGTATTGGGTTTCAGAACCGATTCCTTCTCATTGTTTTTCGTTTTCCACTTTGCTTTCGTTTATTTTTCGTCCTTCTATTCTGATCTGAATTGTTGTCCCTCCGGTGTGTGGAGGAAGGGAGTATTACTCCAGTTTCCCTCTGTGTTGCAGAGGAAGAGAGATCGGTGATCTCTGGTGGTGTTAGTGACTGGCTGTCATTAACAGTTTCCCTCCGGTGTGTGGAGGAAGGGAGAGGATTCTCCGTTGTGTTCTAGCTGGGAGCTAGAACAGGTTTCAGGTTCTGTGGGTAGCAGAACTTGATTGAGGGATTTGTTTCCCTTGGTGTTCAAGCTGTGTGGCAGCACGTTGTTCGCAGACTGAGTCTGCATTGATCTAGCATCGTCTAGTGGAATCCTCACTCTAGTTGGAGTGAGGGGTGGATGTAGATTGCGGACTGCAATCGAACCACCTAAAAAACCGAGTGCCTCCTCTGTGGTTTGCTATTGTTCTCTACGCTCTTCATCTGCTCGGCTCTTTGCTTCCATGTGATTCGCTCTTCATTCTCATTTACATCCTCTGTGTACGGTTTAAGGAGGTGCGTTAGCAGTAGAAAATATATTCCGCTTAAGTTTCTACAAATTGGGAGTGATCTATTCATCCCCCCCCTTCTATATCACTCTTGCTGCGCTAACACTTGGTATCAGAGCAGGTTTACGCCATGTGGACGAACGGTCAAGGAAATGGTGGTGGTCCTAGAACCTTCATGGCCGAAGGTCAATCCATTAGTCGCCCTCCTTATTTCGATGGTAGTAACTATCTGTTTTGGAAGAACAGGATGGAAGTGTTCATCAGAGCTCAGAGTCATAAATTGTGGAGAGTAATCACGGTGGGGCCATATGAGCTGCCACCAAACGAGGATGCTTGGACAGATGATCATGTGAAGCTCTCGTCACTCAACTGGACGGCGCTGAACATAATCCAGTGTGCTGTTCATCCAGAGGAATATGCTCGTATATCTGCATACAGAACTGCCAAGCGAATGTGGGATGAGCTGCAATTAATCTATGAAGGTACAGCTCAAGTGAAAGCCTCGAAGGTAAACCTCTACACTTCTAAGTATGAAATGTTTAAGATGAATGCAGATGAGAATATAACCGAAATGTATGCCAGGTTATCCTTGATCACTAACACTCTTAAAGGGCTAGGGAAGGATCTTGCTGAGGCAGATATAGTCAGGAAAATCCTTAGATCTTTATCCCCGGCATGGCACACTAAGGCCATTGTGATTGAGGAGTCAAAAGATTTGACTGTCTTAACTGTGAATGAACTCATAGGATCCCTGATGACCTATGAGATGAATTTCCAAGGAGGTGGAGAAGGAAGTGAGAGGAAGGGTAAAAATGTAGCTCTAAGAGCTTCCGCAACAAGGGTAGCAACAGTGGAAGCAGCAGTAGTAGCCCTGAGTCCGAGTCTGAGCTTGAAGGTCTGTCAAATCTCGACCAGGAGGAGCAGGCAATGCTCACTAGACAGTTCAGAAAATTTCTGAAGAAAAAGGGAAAGACCTTTAGGAAGAAGAAGCCACAACCCTTTAACAAGAATGCTGAATTTACCGGTTACAGGGATAGAAATCCTAAGAAACTGACTTGTTTTAACTGTAACAAACAGGGACACATGAGAGGCGAATGCCCAGACCTCCAGAAGAAGGGTCCCTATCTTCAGAAGAAAAATATAATGGTGCAGAAGAAGAAGAAGCCACAGGCGATGGTCTGCACATGGAGCGAGGAAGAAGAAGACCCTGAAGATGCTTCCTCAGAAGAATATGAAGATGGAATTTGCCTTATGGCAAACAGTGAAGAGGAGGTAATAAATGTCTTTGAAAATTTCTCAATTGATGACTGGGAGGATGCTTATGGTGATTTGTTAGATAAATTTAATTCTCTTAGCAAAGAGCACAGAGTTCTGAAAAGAAAATTTAACACAAATATTGAAGAACAAACTCTGGTCTGTGAGGAAAATGAAAAGCTAAAAGAACAACTAGAAGAAATGACCTCACTAAGGAAAGAGAATGATAAGCTTAAGGGAGAAATTCAAGAAAGTCAAAAACAGCTCAATGAATTCAAACTAAAATTGAAGAAAGCATGAATGAAATTAGAGTGAATTCAGAGAAATATGAAGCTGTGAAGAAAGTAAATGCTGAACTCCTAAAGAATTCTGAGTATCTTCAAAAGGAGCTGGAAGACAAACAGAAAGTCTTAGAAAAGTTTGTCCAAGGAAAGACTAGCCTAGATGCTATACTAGGGACTAGGGTCAATTTCAATAAGGAAGGTCTAGGCTATGACCCAACCAACAAGAGACCCTTGCAATTCAAGACCATCACCTTCTGTCCAGAGAAGGGAAAAGAAAAGCTGGACACACCATCCAGCTCAAACAGCTCTAAGGAAACTCAAAGTCCTAAAGAAAACACAAAAATCAGTACTGGACAACCATTTAAGATTGGAATGAACTTTATGAAGAATAACATTAAGTCCACTCACCAGAACACAAATGGTAGCTGGACCAAGAAAATAAATCAGAATAAGAGCTGGAATTATAACAATCAGATGGGTCCAAACAAGACCTACTGGAGGAATAACTTTCATGGTCAAAGATATGCTAATCAACAAGCCTACAGGAAATTTCCTAGGAATAGGAAGACTAATGAATGGAATAGAACTCACTTCTCCAGTTCAGCTGGATTCAACTTTAATAAACCAGAAAGGAAGGTGCCAGAGAAAACCATGCTGAAACAAATCTGGATACCTAAACACTTGATCAGAGATTTGAACAATGTCCTTGGACCCAACTCATCTTGGGTTCCAAATCACTCTGCTTGATATACTTGTGTAGGTCGGCCTGGCAGCTGAAGACAACAAGTGGTACCTCGACAGTGGCTGCTCCAGGCATATGACAGGAGACCGATCCAAGTTCAGCAAGATAGAGATGAAGCCAGGGGGTCTGGTCAAGTTTGGAGGAAAGAACAAAGGTAAAATAATTGGAGTTGGCACAGTAGGTAAGTCTTCCACAAATTCCATTGAAAAAGTATTACTTGTGGAAGGGCTTCAACACAACCTGATTAGCATTAGCCAATTATGTGACAGGGGTCACAGGGTTGTATTTGATGATAGTTCATGTAAAATCCTTGAAACAAATTCTGACATGGTTAAATTTGTAGCCAACAGGATTAATAATGTCTACATTGTAGACTTAGATGAGAATTCTGAATCTACTATTTGCTTATCTGCCAATTCTGAAAATGATGCCTTTGAATGGCATAGACGTCTAGGTCATGCTAGCTTTTCAACTTTAAATAAATTGGTCAAGCATGATTTAGTTAGAGGCATGCCTAGAATTAAATTCAACTCTATATCAAAAGCATGTGATGCCTGTGCTCTAGGCAAACAGACCAGAAATTCTTTAAATTAAGATCTGAGCCATTGTCTTCTAGACCAATGGAACTTCTTCATATGGACCTTTTCGGTCCAACTAGAACTCAGAGTCTTAATGGAAACAGGTTTGGCTATGTCATCATAGATGACTTCTCTAGATATTCATGGATATTTTTCTTAGCAAATAAGAGTGATGCATTTCAAAAGTTTAATCTGTTTTTCAATAAGGTCAAACAAGAAGGGAAGTACAAGGTTAGTTCTATTCAATCTGACCATGGAGGTGAGTTTGAAAACTCCATGTTTACTGATCTTTGTGACAAAGAAGGACTAACTCACAGGTTTTCTTCTCCCAGGACACCTGAACAAAATGGGATTGTGGAGAGAAGAAATAGACAGTGGTGGAGATGGCCCGACCATGTTGATTGAAAGTAAGTTACCTAGAAGGTTTTGGGCAGAAGCGGCCAATACAGCAACCTACATAATCAACAGGGCCATGGTAAGACCCATACACAAGAAAACACCCTATGAGCTTCTAAAAGGTAAGAAACCAAACTTGTTTCATTTCAGAATTTTTGGAGCAAAATGTTTTATTCATAACAATGATAAGAAAGATTTAGACAAGTTTGAAGCCAAGAGTTCACCTGGAATATTCTTGGGTTACTCTGAAGTGTCAAGGGCATATAGGGTATTTAACGTATCAGATCAGAAAGTGGAAGAATCTCCACACATTCTTTTTAGTGAAAAGAAAGATGTTTCTAATGTTGAAAATCTTGACAGGGATTCCAATCATGGTGGAGAGTTTCTAGAAGACCAACAGGAAGAAGAGAACACTCAGCCAAGTGGAGAAACAAATTCCCCCAATCAGGAAGGTCCAAGAGAAACAGGTGAGTCTTCAACAAATATTAGATTTCTTAAAGACCATCCTTTAGATAAAGTCATAGGCAATCCTGAAGATCCTCTTCGGACTAGGTCTCATTTTAGAAATGTGAATAATGATGACTTAATTACTTTAGTCTCACAAATTGAACCCAAAACAGTAGAAGAGGCCTTAGCTGATCAAGCTTGGGTCAATGCTATGAGTGAGGAATTAGGTCAGTTTGAAAGGAATAATGTCTGGGAGCTTGTCCCAAGACCAGATGGTATTAATGTCATAGGAACCAAGTGGGTGTTCAAAAATAAGATGAATGAAGATGGAATCATCTCGAGAATAAGGCCAGACTAGTAGCCAAAGGCTACTGTCAGAATTCGGTGTAGACTTTGATGAATCCTATGCACCAGTTGCTAGGATGGAAGCTATAAGATTGTTGCTTGCCTTTGCATGCTCAAAGAACATAAACTCCAACAAATGGATGTTAAAAGTGCTTTTTAAATGGAGTTATTAAAGAAGAAGTGTTCGTTGAACAACCTCCTGGATTTCAATATTCTCCTCAACCTAACCAAGTTTTCAGGTTAAACAAAACCTTGTATGGTCTAAAGCAGGCTCCAAGAGCTTGGTATGAAAGATTGTCTGAATTTCTGATCAGCAAGGGCTACAAAAGAGGTAAAGTTGATCAGACTTTATTTACCAAGGGCATGAATAAAGATCTCATCATAGTTCAGGTATATGTAGATGACATTGTATTTGGATCAACTAGGCATGAACTATGTGATGAATTTTCTACCATGATGTCTGCTGAATTTGAAATGAGCTTGGTTGGTGAACTAAAATATTTTCTTGGATTGCAGGTACAGCAGCTAGAAGATGGGTGCTTCATCAACCAAACCAAATACACAATGGAACTGTTCAAAAGGTTTGGCATGGAAAACTTAAAGCACATTACTACACCCATGGGCACCAATACTTCATTGGATGCAGATGAGACAGGTAAAGAAGTAAATGCCAAACTTTATAGAGGTATGATTGGATCACTACTTTACTTGACAGCCTCTAGACCTGATATACAATTCAGTGTAGGAATGTGTGCAAGGTATCAGTCTAGACCTACTGAACTACACTTAGCTGCAGTTAAAAGAATCTTCAGATATTTGTCAGCTAGTCACTCTCTTGGTTTATGGTTTCCTGCATCTCACACACTTAACCTAGTAGCATACACAGATGCTGACTATGCAGGCTGTAAACTAGACAGGAAAAGCACAAGTGGCCATTGTGAATTCTTGGGTGGGTGTTTAGTGTCTTGGGGCTCCAAGAAACAACATTCTGTGGCCCTCTCCACTGCAGAAGCTGAATATGTGGCTGCAGGGAGTTGTGGAACACAAGTCATATGGATTAAACACCAGCTTCAGGACTACCAAGTAGACCTGGGTGCACACCTATTTACTGTGATAATACTAGTGCCATCAATCTTGCTAAAAATCCTGTTTTGCATTCACGAACCAAACACATAGAGATAAGACATCATTTTATAAGAGATGAGGTGTCTAAGAATAATTTTGAACTGATTCATGTAGGCACAGATAATCAGATTGCTGACATATTCACAAAACCTCTGGATAATGAAAAATTTTCCACATTGAGAAGAGAATTAGGCTTATACAAATTGTCTTAATTATGAAGCCTGTTCTTGTTGTGAGGGGGAGTTGTGTCTATCTGATGTTTAGCCTTCTTGCATGCTGGTTTAAGGGGAGTTCAGAATGCTTACTGGTTAGCTGTCAGAATGCTCTAATAAAGGGGAAGCCTTGAGATTTTGCTGGAATATTTCATTGAGGAATGCTATGTCTTAGGGGGAGCTGAGTTGTGATGTGAGAAGAGAAGTTCTTTGACAGATTCAAAAGGGCTGTCCAGATGTGTACCTTTGCTGGTCTTGCATGACTGATTTAGTGTGGTTCTCTCAGAAAGTAGAGTGTCACTTATCTCTTAAGTCTATAAGTCAGTGACTCTAATCTCCAAGTTAGAATCTTCCTTTGGTACTCCTTCAGAGATCTGGACTAATTGCATAAAGTATATCTTCCTACATTGTCATTGATTATGGTTCAGGCCAAAAACTTGTATGTCTTGATATCTGACCCAATCAACTTGAAATCTAGACTTCAAGACTCAATTCAAGAAAAGTTCTTTTTGGTATTGTCTTCAATCATTCTATCTTTTTAACTCAAGGGCTTAACTGAACAAACATGTTCTGTTTTGATCACTGAGAAACTGGGAGCTTCATCAATGAAATGAATATTTCTCCCAAGTCATGAGGTGTCAAATGCTTAAAATAATGAAAAGTCATGACAGAGCAATGGTGGCTTGCTGGTGAGTAACTGGGGACTCTGGCCTCTAATCAAGGTGTTTCCTCATGTCAAAAGCCATAGTTACTAACTCTGTTCCTTAATAAAAAAAAGGGAAGGAAGTAATGAGGTACTCACTCTGAGTAACTGGGGATTCAGGCCTCTAATCAAGGTGTCTCCCTAATGTCAAAGGAAGTGAACTACCAACTTACTCATTGATCTTCTTGAAAATCATCTCCAACAAAAATTCATTGTTGTTATGCAACTAATGGATTGCTTGTCTTCAATACCTTGAGAACACCTCTCTGATTTAGTCTCTTGCTGTCTTGTGAAATAGTTGAATGATCAGCTATATCTGGCCATACTTGTCAACTCCTGCTCTCAATCATCCACTATGTATGCTGATAAACTTGTCTATAACTCTACTTCTCTATTGTGTACTGAAGTCCAAAGAATCCTCTCTTGAGATTAGAAACTCACTTATTCTCTTAAGACCTACTCGTGATTTTCTGCACTAAGAAGTTACTGCCCTCAGTCCTCATGTTTCCGGCACTGTCATACATTCTGTAGTTCTTTTTGCTGATGTCAAAGGGGGAGAGAAGCTTGCAATATCTGCAATTTCTGTGAGAAGTTTGCAATTTCAGTGAGTATTGGTTTTGTCTTGAGCTTTGAGGGGAGTCATGTTGCTTCGTGGAAGAAATGGTTATGAGTTGTGGGGGAGATGAGAGTGTGCTGTAGGGAATGTTTAATTCATTTGCATGAGCATGTCTTGAATTTTTTCTGCTTGTTGCAGCTGGTATTAACTCTTTGTTGAAACTTGATATTGCTTGATTCATAATGTTGTCATCATCAAAAAGAGGGAGATTGTTGAATCCCTATGGTTTTGATGATGGTTTAGATGATGTCTCACACTATAAATCAATCCTCTATGCTTAGATTAATGTTGTTTCATCATGTGAGTAAGTACAGTTTATTTGGTTGTCAGATAAGCATGCTATTATATTTTTATCTACACTTTACTTAGCTGGTTTTGACAGCAGTGGGTCGACCCAACCTTGCTGATGCGTCGACTCATCTGTTCTTTGGGATAACTCCTTCAAGTCTGTACATCGGGCACTTTCTAACTGAAGTCTACACACTGGCATTAGAATTCCAAGTCTGTACACTGCCCGACCAACTAAGTCTGCACTTTGCAAAAATCAGTTCAGCTCAACCATATACATCCTTCCAATCCTCAACTCTATACATTGGAGTGTCAAGCTTAATGTCTATACATCGTCTCGTGTTTGCAAAGTCTGAACAGCGTCCGTTGTCAAGACTCCTTGAAGTCTGTACATCGGACTGCTTCTTTTGAAGTCTACACCTTGGCTCGTTCTCTTCTACAAAGTATGTTCATTAGACTGTGGCGAAGTCTATACATTCGGCTCCTTGGGCAAAGTCTATACATCGCATAGTCTGCACATTGCCTTCAGCCCAAGTGCTCACATAACTAACTCTATACACTCGATTGTTAAATCTTCAACTATATACATTGGTTGAGTCTTTACACTGAGATCTCATGAAGAGTTGCAAGTCTATACACTCGTTGTTAGAGACCTAGACTGCTAAGTCTATACACTCCCTCACTATGTACACACTTGCTATATTGTTCTCTAAAGTCTATTCATTATTGTTTGAATTGCAAGTCCATACACTGGAAACTCCTCATTTGATTGAGTCTGTACATTGAGCTCAACGTTAACACTAAGTCTATACACTTCTTTCTTGTTGCTGAAGGGAGCAGGGTCGACGCCTGAAGCTTAAAGCGTCCACGCTTCAGTAGACGAAGCTTTCACGTCGTCTTCTATTGCGTCAACGCCACAAGCAAGCAGCGTCGACGCAGCAGTTAAAGAAACAGAGACTCTTACAAGCGATGAAGCCTTCACGAAATCTTCCACTGCGTCAACGCCATCAACAAGCAGCGTCGACGCAGCGGCTCAAGAGATGCCAGTATAGAAATGTACACGTTCGTGCGTCAACGCCACCAACTGGCAGCGTCGACGCAGCAGTCCAAGAAAGGGACGACTTATCTCTGGATGCCTTCAATACGTCAACGCAATATGCTGATAACATTGACGCAGCTCGCCTATCTGTTGAAGACTTGAACACGATACCGTTGCGTCAACGCAATAGGCTGATGGAGTCGACGCAGCGGTTAAGAAGTTTGAAGATTTCTGATGACTGCGTCAACTCTTTGGAGCAAGTGAGTTGACGCCATCTACCTCCAGTTGCTGAGCGTACTGGTGCTGGGCACGTGATCCGAGGATAAGGAAAATGCCCAGATGAGGACACGTGGTCTGACAGCCTGCTGGATGCTGCCACGTAGTCCGAACTCTTAGGGCGGGAACTGTGGAAGCCACACGCGCCCTGCTGCTGCTCCAGGTATAAAATGGAGCCTTCGTCTTAAGATGAAGGTTGATCGAAGAAGAAGCCTGGAGAGCATATACGTCCTTCGATCCAGAAAAGGAAAGAAAAGTGCAGAGAGAAAGAAAGAGAAAGGAAAAGAGCAGAGAGTTCAATATCTGAGAGGAGTTTGGTCGAGAGAGAGAGAGAGTGTGTGCTGATTGATGAATTGCTTCATTTGAAGCTACATTTGTATTGGGTTTCAGAACCGATTCCTTCTCATTGTTTTTCGTTTTCCACTTTGCTTTCGTTTATTTTTCGTCCTTCTATTCTGATCTGAATTGTTGTCCCTCCGGTGTGTGGAGGAAGGGAGTATTACTCCAGTTTCCCTCTGTGTTGCAGAGGAAGAGAGATCGGTGATCTCTGGTGGTGTTAGTGACTGGCTGTCATTAACAGTTTCCCTCCGGTGTGTGGAGGAAGGGAGAGGATTCTCCGGTTGTGTTCTAGCTGGGAGCTAGAACAGGTTTCAGGTTCTGTGGGTAGCAGAACTTGATTGAGGGATTTGTTTCCCTTGGTGTTCAAGCTGTGTGGCAGCACGTTATTCGCAGACTGAGTCTGCATTGATCTAGCATCGTCTAGTGGAATCCTCACTCTAGTTGGAGTGAGGGGTGGATGTAGATTGCGGACTGCAATCGAACCACCTAAAAAACCGAGTGCCTCCTCTGTGGTTTGCTATTATTCTCTACGCTCTTCATCTGCTCGGCTCTTTGCTTCCATGTGATTCGCTCTTCATTCTCATTTACATCCCTCTGTGTACGGTTTAAGGAGGTGCGTTAGCAGTAGAAAATATATTCCGCTTAAGTTTCTACAAATTGGGAGTGATCTATTCATCCCCCCCTTCTATATCACTCTTGCTGCGCTAACAAGTATATGTTTATTTTTTTGAACATAGAGATATTCGTGTGTGTGACCATTTGTGTATACGGTCATGGTTGATCGCCTGCGTGCGGTCATGTGTGTCGTTGTGTTGCGATTGTTGCAGCGTGTGTGTGTGTGTGTTGTGATCTGGTCGTCGGATCGTATGTGTGTGTGTGTTGTGATCGGTCGTCGGATCGTGTTGGAGACCGAGTCTCCGTGTGTGTGTGTGTGTGTGCGGGCGTCGTCCCGTGTGTGTTTGGAGCGTCGTCTCCATTTTGGGGATTTATCCCCTAGTGAAGCCTCAATGGGTTTGGTGAGGGTGGACGTAGGGAGCCCGTTATGGTCCCGAACCACCTTAAAAATCCTTGAGCATTGTGGTGTGCCTTGTGGTTTGATTTTGTGGTTTATATTTATGTTTGTGTGATCGCGTGAGAACAGAGAGATTGAGTGAACTAGTTAGTTTGTATAGTTAATTTCCTCAATCTCATTGAAAGTTGTTATTTCCGCTACGTAGTTGTTTTAATTTGCCATCTAGTGTCGGGGACAATTCAACCCCCCCTTCTTGTCCGCTCGCCTACTCTGGGACCAACAATTGGTATCAAAGCGAGGCTCTGTTATTTCAAGATCTAACGATCTTCAGAGTGATCTTTGTAGGCGTGCTTGATTTGATTAGCATCATGACTGAAAGTGTGTTGTCTTCCCTTCCATGTTTTAATGGTTCAAATTTCAATGAATGGCTTAGGCATATAAATCATCATGTTAAATCCATTGATCCCAAACTCTGGGATTTAGTTGAACATGATTCATATTCGATGCCTAGTGATGAGTCTAGGTGGACTGTAGAACATGTGAAGAGATATAAAGCTAATGCTAAGCTTTTGCATATCTTTAGAAGTTCAATTGATCTTCACAAATTTCCACTTGTTTCATCATGCAGGATGGCCAGGGAGATATTGAAATGCTTGGTCAAGGACTATGAAGCGACAAAGGAAAGTGAGTGCTTGATGGCCGATAAGCACGATAAATCAAGCGAGGGAAGCTCAAGGGTAATTTTTGATTCTGATGATGAAAATGATTTCACTTATGAAGAGTCGATGAATGCTTATGAAGAGTTGGCTGATAAGCATAAGAAGGTTAAATCTAAAAATTATAAACTTAAAAAGAAATCTGAACATGCCCTCCTGACAATGCTTCTTGTGTTAAATGTTCTAAACTTGAAAAATTGAGTGAACTTATAAAGCATGATGTAAATTGTGACAAAGAAACCATTGCATGCTTAAGAAGTAAAAATGAATTCCTCTTGGTTGACATTGAAAAGCACGAAGAAACCATTTCATGTATCAAAGAAGAAAATGAAAAACTCCAAAAGGAAAACAGTGCAATGTTGATTCAGATATCATTGCTTGAAGGCAATATACAAAATCTTGAAAATTCTTCATGTGATAGATGCTTGGAACTCAAATCTGAAAATGAATCCTTCTTGATTGATATCCAAAGACATGAAGAAACCATTGCATCTATGAAAGAAGAAAATGAAAAGTTGAAACATTTGAATACAATAATGTCTGAAAAATTACGTGCATTTGAAAAAGGAAAAAGTTTGGTTGTTGATGAATGTGAAAAGTTGCATGTGCTAGAACAAGAACTTGAAAGTTATAAAACTACAAATAGTGTGCTGAATGAATGTGTTGTTTGCATTGAACAGGAAATTACTAGCTATGAGTTGCACACTGCATCCCTTGAAAATGAAATCATTGATTTGAATGCATCTCTGTCAAAATTTGTGAAAGGAAAAGATAACCTGGATAAAATCTTGGGGACCAAGGTGAATTTTTAAAGAGAAGTACTTGGGTATGAACCCACCAAAAAGAAAGCCTTTGGTCTAAAAACTCAAACATCTTTTGTGTATGCTTCTTGCTCCTCTAGTACTTCAAATGCTCAACATGTTCAGCATGCTAAACGTAATATCCAGAAATGTGATGTTAAGCAGAAATTAAACCAAAACTCAAATCTGAAAATCAATTCTGCTTGCATGAATGTTCATGCTAGGAAGCGCAATCATGCTACATACACACATGAATCCACAAAGAAAATTTCATGCTTTTATTATGGTAAAATTGGTCCTATGATGTATGATTATTTTGTTATGAAAACTGATGAATTGAGAGCATGCGAGAAAATGAACAGGTTCAAAAAGTCAAGAAAATTTTTGAACTCAAAAAGAACTTTTGAAAAGTCTCATGCTCCATGTTGTCAACAAAAGCAAAGTTCATTGCTTCTATTGTGGAAAGTTCGGACATGAGATGAAAAATTATTTTAGCATGAAAAATGAAAATTCTAAAGTTCATGCAAGAAGATCATTCGAAGGATTTGCTCCATTGCATTGCTATTGTTGTGAGAAATATGGTCACATAATGAATTCTTACTTTCAAAAGAAGAATGATGGCACTCATGCTATGAAGAAGAGAAATTTCCATGCCTATCATGTTAAGAAAATGAATTTGCTTTCAAAAGGAGAAACACTTTTTGTCATTATTGTGGAATGTTTGGGCATACTATGCATGAATGTGATTTGATGAATTTTGATGATATGCTTGCCCAGAGATTGTGGGAGGCACCCACTGGAGGTGCAACTAACCATCCGAGACCCAAAAAGGTTTGGGTATCTAAAACTGTTGAATGTGAACTTTGTTGCAGGATTACCTTGAGGCCAAGTGGAAAGCTTGAAAAATAATGACAGCTCAAGGCATAGGTTTTGAAAATAGATTTCATAAATTTTGAAATTTATTATATTTGAATTTTCATTCGTGAAAATCAAGAAAATCTATTTTTCTTATGAGTTTGCATTGCATCTTTCTGATCTTCAGTTGCATGACTACATGGTATATTAAATGGTGACTTGAGGAAGGGCAGGTCATTCCTGTCTAAAATCTATCACCATGGGTGAGAATGTGCCTCCGTCTCGTACCATGAGTCACTTGTTCATTTAGGTCATAGGTTGCATGATTTTCAGAAAATGTCAAATGTGAAATCTGTGCACATAGAAAAGGGGAGCTAGTTTTTGATGTGGAATTAAAAATTGAACTCATCCCTGTGGAAATGCATCTCATGCCTTTTGCTACATCTGAATTGATCATGACATTGTTATGTGATTTGTGGGACTAACAATGAACTGCTAGTCTCTTTTAAGGCTATTGCTAAGCTAGCATGCTTGAAGGCATATGGTGATACGTGCTGAATTCAAGTATTGATTCAAAAATTTGATTTGTCATTTCCCTTGCTTGCGGTGATGAATTTGGCAAATGGTTGAATGGAATTGAAAACCTTAAAGATTTTGTTGACTATTGAATATTTTTCATTCTGAATTCCTTGAACTTACTTGAGATTAACTGTGTTTCTGGTATCTCAAATGGTGTGTAGTGGAAGGGTGGATTACGTCCACCTAAAAACTCTCACTACGCGTGAGGTGGTCTTCGGACCTAAGTTCTCAGTCTCGTACCAGAACTCGGAGAAATCAAATGGTTGTTTTGTGAATGAAGTCTTGGGCTGAGCTATTTTAATTGAAAATCTATGTTTGAATAATTTCTGAAATTTGGGTTGCATTGCTTGATGTTGATCATACTTGCACCCTTATTCATAAAAGTCATGTCTTGAAAATGCTTGTTGCTCTTCATTTGAATGTGAATGCTCTCTTGTGCTATTATTCATGATTTTGTTAAAATCAAACTCGTGCATCTTGCATTGCATTCTCATTGCTTTTGCATCTTGTTATAGGTTGCATTGTATTAGAATTCATGCATTAGGTGCATTTAGTTCATTAAAATGAAAATCTAAAAAATATTTATATTTTGCACCCATGTTATATCTTGCATTTTGCATTATATTTAGGACATTTAAATGAAAATCTAAAATCTTGCATCACATTGCATATTTGCATAGCATAAATTGCATATCATGTCTATAGTGCATATTTTGGAATGCATCAGTTTGAACATTGTTCATGTTGCATAAATGCTAAAGTGAATTCTTCCAACAATGGTATCATGTCTTCAGAACCAACAAGTGGTATCACATTGATATCATATCTCTGGAACCAACAAGAATTGCATATTCTTTCATTTTACACTGCATATTGTATCTATTCCCACTGTGTGCTTGCATGCTACTATATGCTATTTACTCTCGTCCTTGAAATTTCTAGGACCTTATGCTTTCTTGCCAAATAATGTTACATTTGAGTCATCATTGGTGTGTTTCATGTCACACACTTAGGGGGAGTAAATACTTGATAAGTGCATCTATTTAGGGGGAGTTGCACTGTTATACGTTCATGATATTTTCGGTATATATGTTGAATCAAATTCATAAACTTCATGCACTAAATGTGAAAATGAGTGTTAAACATAAAGATATAGGAATTTCCTTTCAACACTCTAGAGATATTAAACTTGATGCATGTATGTTGAAGAGACAGTTGAGGAAAAAGCTGCCTACCTAACCTTGTTGAAAGAATGAAAATGAAAGGCAGAGCAATGCTTGGTCTCACTGAGTAAACTGGATACACGTCACCTGAGATGTGTTCTGGTTCATTTCTGAAAAGTGTTGACTAAAATACCTCTGTTCAGAATGAAATAAAATAGTTCAGTATTTTGAGTAACCGGAGATTCTGGCATGAGCTCCATGTGTCTCCTCGCGTAAAAATGAATTATTTGAACTTGATCATTCTTAGAAAAATTCTGATTGTTCTTGAGAATTCATTGAAAAATTATTGAGGTAGAGCGTAGCTCCGATATGCTGTTCTCATAAATTAAAATGCAGTCTGTGAAATCTCTCATTGTGTTGATTTGAAAATCTGAATATCCATATGGCTATAGTCGATTTTCATGTTATTCACTTACACTTTTAGAAATTTAATTTAATATGTATTCAAAAAATTGATTGACTGCATTGGCTATTGCATGACTCTTAGATGTGATTGCACAACCTCCTAAGTGTTATATATGAACATTCCGCTTGTCATGACTCTTACGCACTTTTCTTACAACCATTCCCTTCTTAAATAAGTAAGGGGGAGATATGTTGCATGTATATATACATATCTGCTTTGTTGCATCATATGCATCTCATGCGTCATCATTAGCATACATCTTGCTTCATGCATCTCATAGAAAACTAAAAATATGAAAAACAATGAAAATCCAAAAATTGAAAGAACTTCCCATGCCTTGCATATGTTAGAATCATGCTTTACATTTGATGTGTCATCTTGTCCATATTTTGCTATTGCATCAACTGAGATTTTATTGATTCATGAATCCATCTTGTTCATCTTGATAAAATTTGACATTCACTGCTTTCATCTTCGCTTTTTGATAATGCCAAAGGGGGAGAAACCTATATTGGTTTTGGTTTTACTGCTATCATCAATTGCCCATGTTGATCTCTATTTCTGATTATGTCAAAGGGGGGGAGAGCATAAATACATATCATTTTGTCATCATCAAAATGGGGGAGATTATTGTGTATGTGATTTTGATGATTACAAAATGACTTTGTCACTTGGACTTGTGCTTGAATGGTTATTCATGTTTGCATGTGCTTGAATCTTCTTATCCTCTTGCTATGAAGTTTGAAATGGTTGTGGAGAGTTGAAAGCTCATGTTGTTTAAGGATTGAAGTTATTGAGTTTAATGCAACACAAATGTGGGAGGTTTGGGAGTGTTTCTCATGTATATGGTTTTTATGGTTTAAGAGTGTTTCTCATGTTTATGATTTTCATGAAGAAATCATGATTGGGTTTTTAATGAATGATGCTTGATACAAAAATTCTTCACTTGGTGAAATTGGGGTATTTGATGTTCATATGTATTACTCACATGCATATCTAAGTGATTTCACCTTTAGTTAAAAGTTCCGGGTTGATTTGGTGCCATATTATTCATATCCATTCTAGAAATGCTAGTTTCAAGAGAGAAGTTAATTTGATTTTCAAATCCATACTTATTTGGTTTTTGTATGATTTTACAGGGTCAAACCATTCAAATTAATCATCCTGAATCAAGTGACATTGGTTGCATTTACACCATTTGGTTTGCAAAGGTTTTAGAGCCTAAAAATGTTGTTTTGTGAAAGTCCATAAGAAGATCAGTCGACCGCCCCCATTAATCCGGTCAACCGGCCAGAACCAGACAGAACCCAGTTCTGTCCGGTCGACCGGCCAAGTAACACCGGTCGACCGGTGTTGGCACCAGTCGACCGACCCTGTGTGATCGGTCGATCGACCCTGTGTAACCGGTCGACCGGTTTTTCTCTGCTACCTCAAAATAGAATGGTGATTGGCCCGATCGACCGCCCCAATGAATCCGGTTGACCGAAAATTCTCTGCTATGATATCGGGCTTCACGAAATGCATCCGAAAACCCACTAAACCCAATCCATTTGTGCTCCAACCTTACCCATTTGCCCCTATGGTTAATATACATATGTTTAGGGGGTTTTCTATGGGTTTGGTGAAGGGTTTATAGGTCTTTTCATGCTTCTATTGTTGGCCTATATAGGAGTTACGAATTTGGGAGATTGTAACCCTAAGTGTGCTAATGTTTTCTATCTTGTAGGTCAAGGAAGAAGGAAAGGGAAGAAAGGAGTAGAGCTGAAGAAATCTGAGGATATCATCTACATCCGGGAGGCTTTTGTGATCGTGATAGAAGAGAAAGTGGAGCGGATCGAAGAGAGGATCGTGGTGACGTTCATATCGGCAACATCCGGCTTTCCTTCGACCCGAGCTTCAAAGAATATTGTTCCCCGGCCATTGAGAACAAAGGGGAATTATTTATTCATCCATTATCCATGTGTTTTGTGATGTTCTTCATGGTTTATACTTTGGTCTAGGCTTGTATTGAGAGTATATGTTTATTTTTCCAAACATAGAGATATTCGTGTGTGTGACCGTTTGTGTATACGGTCGTGGTTGATCACCTGCGTGCGGTCGTATGTGTCATTGTGTTGCGGTTGTTGCAGCGTGTGTGTGTGTGTGTGTGTGTGTGTTGTGATCCGGTCGTCGGATCGTGTTGGAGACCGAGTCTCCGTGTGTGTGTATGTGCGGGCGTCGTCCCGTGTGTGTTTGGAGCGTCGTCTCCATTTTGAGGATTTATCCCCGAGTGAAGCCTCACCGGGTTTGGTGAGGGATGGACGTTGGGAGCTCGTCGTGGTCTCGAATCACCTTAAAAATCCTTGAACATTATGGTGTGCCTTGTGGTTTGATTTTGTGGTTTATATTTATGTTTGTGTGATCGCGTGAGAATGGAGAGATTGAGTGAACTAGTTAGTTTGTTTAGTTAATTTCCTCAATCTAATTGAAAGTTGTTATTTTCACTGCGTAGTTGTTTTAATTTGCCATCTAGTGTCATGGACAATTCAACCCCCCTTCTTGTCCTCTCGCCTACTCCGAGACCAACAGAATCCAAGACTCGCGGAGACTTACGGAGGCCTTGATGAAGAAAATTCCAGTCCGATGGAAGGAATATCCGGCAGAGGGTCCTAACTTCACCAAGAATTGTGTTCCTATCTTACTACCAGAAACCAAAAACAAGTGGTAGGTTAATATCATCGGAGTGATAAAACCTTCAAACAATAACTCCATGCCATATCATACGATAAAATCATGAATCCCTCATTCAATATAACTATCATGTAATCAAGTTAAATCATTCTATGATGAGCCAATTTCAGGTTGACAGGAAGATCTACTCTTTCAATCATGCTAAGAACATTAGAGTTAAGATAAGAACATGGAATCAAGGTAGACTATGAACATGGATCATGAAGACTTATGGAAATTAAGGGTTAAACATGTTTCCTAATTACATTAGTTGGTTCATCTGACATGTAGACATGAAAATATGCATCAAAACTCAATAACACACACTTATCATGACGGACAGGGCACTAGGGTTTTTGGGAACCTGTGCTAGAACGCGATCGTCATGGGCGTCGCTACTATCAAGAACGCGGTCAGTCGGGACACCGCGATCTCAATAGGAATATTACGTAAAATAAAATTTCAAACATCAGATCGTGGTCTATCAGGGCACCGCGTTCAGAGACGCGGTGTCTGAAAGGGCTGCGACTACGAACAGAGGGCTATTTCTAGCAGAAAACCCCTAAAACATGATAACAAGTCCATGATTGTCAAAACTCATCCAATATAGCCCATGAAAATTAGGGAAAATGATCCAGGAAGAGAGGGGACATGCAGATGAACATGTTTAAATTATTAATTTAAAGTTTAGCACAAGAGATCACCTACCTTGAGTTGATTGAGAAAGAAGAGGAAGAAGAACAATGACTCCACAAAACTCAAAGAAAAAACCCACAAATCCTCCTTCTAGATCGATCCTCCCACGCCTAGAAGCCTTCTCCCACAAACTAGGGTCGACTAGGGAGGCTATGGGATCCTATTTATAGGATTTAAGACTCCTAAGAGTCCTAATTAGGTCAAGGAAGCCTAGATAGGGAAGAACGCCAAAAAAACTCAATTTTAATCTATATCTAGGGCCGCCCCTACCCTATCTAATTCGAATTAGGGTTAGGGTTAGGTTAGATTTCGAGTTCCCTTAGTGGATTAGGGTTTGGTTGAAGTTATTAGCCCATTTGGGTTAAGTTAAAACTAAAGTAGCCCATTTAAAATAAAGGTTTTAGAAATTCAAAATTTTAGGAATTAATTTAGCCCATAAGCTGATTAAGCCTTAATTACACATTAAAACCACTTACAATTTCTTTTATTTATCTTCCATTCTAATTATTTAAGTTTTTGTTCCTTTTCAAATTTTTCACTCATTTAATTAGTCCTATAAAACTAGGTTGCTACACTAGCGAGCCACCGCCTTCTCATACAGAAGACTGAATGCGGTTCATGTTCAAGCCGCGTCCAGAAGAGTCATAGCAGAACTTGGACAGAACCCTATTCTACCCTTCCATAGGTCGGTTGAACCATATCCTACATAGTAGGACATGGATTCCAGTGGTTTTTGGAGTTTTTAGGGTACAACCTGCTCGGTGTCCTAGTGGGAATCCTAGGCTCGCGAAGACTTACGGAGGCCTCGATGAAGAAAGTTCAAGTCCGACATAAAGAATATCCGATGGAGGGTTCTAACTTCACCAAGAATTAGGGTGTACAGTGACACAGAAACTAGTAATTGCAGTGAGCCAATGCCACCGGGGTGGCACGACCTTCAAACGAAACTTCTTCAATTCTACTCTATGGAAAAGATAGAAGCACAATAAGGCTAGCATGTCATAAAAGTATAGATGATTAATAACATCTAATAAGTTTAAACAGTAGATTATTCTACTCTTTTTTGCACATGATAACGTGGAGATGATATAAGCATCAAGAAGGATGAGTGAAGCATGGATCTTAACCAACTTGTTAAGGACAAAGCATTATTTCATGATGCCTAGCCTTATAGTGCGTTCAAAAGTCAGCTACAACCTATGAACATGTTGTCTAACCCTAAATAACAGAGACCAAACATTGGACAAGTTAGAGTTTTGCTGGAAAACCTGGGCCAGAAAGTGGTCCTCCCCTGGTCTGCGATCCAGATAGACACGGTCTATCTGGAGGCCGCGTTCATTCAAAAAAAATGTTTTCAAAAAAGCTCTCAAGAAAGTGGTCTATCGGGGTGTTGCGTTCATGGACGCGGTCCCTGTTAGCACCTCGATCTGAAACAGTAACTCGTCTTCCGATGAGACTCGACACACCTCGATTCAAACATCAACCATGATCAATACAGTCACTGGAATTTGGGGGAAATAGTATCAAATGAAAGAGGACTTAAAAATACACATTTTGATGTATGGAATTAAGGGTTATGCCTGAGAGAACACCTACTTTTGACAATCTAAGAAGAAGAAGATGAACTCGTGAAATCCTAGATGACCTCACCTTCCACCACTGATTCCTCCCTCGATCACGCACACTGTCATCTTCCAGAGAAAATAGGGTTTGCTAGGAGGCGTGGCCCTCCATTTATAGGGCTAGCATGCCCTCTAGAATCCTAATTTGAGCAAGGATTATCAAGGGAGAAAGTTTCACCCAATTTTTGAAGTTAACCTTATCTAGCGCTGCCAACCTTAATTGGGGCTTCTAGGGTTAGGGTTTTTGGGGTAAGATCGACCATCGACGATGGGCTAAGGTTTAGGATTCGATTTGAGCCCATTAGGTCAAGGGTTAAGGTCCAATTAGCCTAGTTATGGGTGGGTTTTTCTTAAACTCTGAGTTAACCCAATAAGCCCTAATTTCTTAACCCAATAATTCTATTACAAATTTTCTTTTGGGTTTCCACTTCAGTAATTAAGTTAAAATTTTCTTTTATGTAAGATATTTTTACTATTTTTTTACTTCGAATTTGAGAAGGTAATTAAATAATTTTGATTTATTCATTATTTTATTTCGGGTTACTACATCCTCCCCCACTTTAAGAAATTTGGTCATCTAAATTCACCTTACTTATAGAAACTAAAAAGGGGAATACCGACACTGCGTGAAAACAACTCTGGATTTTTCTTCTTGAGAGTCTCTTCTTATTCCCACGTGGCTACCTCAACTCCATGTCTTCTCTATTGGACCTTAACCATCAGTATGAACCGATTTCATAGTTGATGTAGCTTCCGATCTAGGATCTTGATAAGCTTCTCTTCATAGGATAAGTCATTTTACAACTCCAAATCTGCATACTAGATTACGTGTGAAGGATCATACACATACTTTCTGAACATCAATACATGGAAGATGTCGTGAATGCCAGATAAATGAGGTGGCAACGCCAACCTGTAAGCTACCTCTCCAACCCTTTCCAAGATCTCGAAAGGACCAGCAAACCTTGGACTCAATTTACCTCTGATCCCAAATCTTTGAATTCCTCTCATAGGTGAAACTTTCAAGAACACATGCTCTCCAACTTGGAACTCTAAATCCCTTCTTCTATTATCAGCATAACTTTTCTATCAGGACTGAGCTATCTGTAGACGATCTCTGATGATCTGAATTTTCTTGGATGTCTCCGAAACAAGATCTGGTCCTAACCATTGCTTTTCTCACACTTCATTCCAGCATAAAGGTGATCTGCAACTCCTTCCATACAGCGCCCCAAAAGGGGCCATCTGAATACTCCACTGATAACTATTGTTGTAAGCAAGCTCGATCAGGGGCAAATGCTCATGCCAACAGCCTCCAAAGTCAATCATATAGGCTCTCAATATGTCTTCAATAATCTGGTTTGTCCTCTCAGTCTGCCTATCAGTTTGAGGATGAAAAGCTGTAATGAAATCTAACAGAGTTCCCAAAGATGCCTGTAATCCTCTCCAAAAATGAGATGTGAACCTCGGGTCTCTATCGGATACAATCGATGTTGGGATACCATGCAGCCTCACAACCTCCTACATGTATAGAGCAGCTAATACATCTACTGTCCACTTAGTTTTAACAGGCAAGAAGTGTGCAGACTTAGTTAACCTATCCACGATCACCCAAATAGCATCATATCCACCTCGAGTCCTTGGCGACCCTACGATAAAATCCATGCATATGCTTTCCCATTTCCATTCTGGTATCTCAAGGGGTTTCAATTTTCCAACAGGCCTAAAATGTTCAGTCTTGACTTATTGACATATCAAACACCTGCTTACAAACTCGGCCTCTTCTCTCTTCATGTTCGGCCACCAGAAGGTTCTCTTAAGATCTCTGTACATTTTCGTAGCTCTAGGGTGAATGGTGTACTTGGATAGATGTGCTTTATCCAAGATCTTGTTCTTAACTTCGACAGAATCTGGAACACATGTTCTTCCATGAAACAACAATCTACCATCCTTAGCTAGCAAGAAATCTGGTCGACTATCCAAACTCTCCTTAATCTCAACAAGTAATAGATCATTGAATTGTAGCTCCTTGATCTCCAAAAGCAATTCCGAGTGAAGCCTTACATGAGCGATCAGGACTCGCTCTTCCTTCTCTTCGATGTTTAGATCTAAACTTGCTAGTTGCTCCAGGATTCGCTATTCTTGGAGCATTAAACTTGACAACATAGCCATCGGGTTCCGACTTAGGGCATCAGTCACGACATTTCCTTTCCCTGGATGGTATTGAATGGAGAAGTCAAAATATTTCAAATACTCAAGCCACCTTCTCTTTCTCAAATTAAGTTTCTTTTAAGAGAACAAATATTTTAGACTCTCGTGATCGAAATACACAATAAAAGATTCTCCATATAGATAATGTCTCTAAAATTTTAAAGTAAAAACAATTGCAGCAAGTTCCACGTCATGTATAGGGTAATTCTCCTCATGCTTCCTTAGCTGCCTAGAGGAATAGGCAATCACTTTACCCCGCTGCATCAGCACGCAGCCTAAGCCAACCCTAGATACATCCATATATACCTCAAATCCCCCTCCTTCCGAAGGTAAGGTAAGCACAGGGGCAGTGCTTAAACAATCCTTCAAGGTCTGGAAACTCCTCTTACATTCCTCAGTCCAGTAATAATGATTCTCCTTCCTTGTTAGTCTGGTCAAAGGTACAGTAATCTTGGAGAAGTCCTTGATGAACCTTATATAATTTCCTACTAAACCCAAGGAACTCCTGACCTCAGTCACACTAGCAGGCCTCTCCCAATTTCTCACGGCCTCAACCTTAGAATGGTCAACTGAAATTCCATCTTTAGAGATTATATGGCCTAAAAAGAGGCTTTTTGCAACCAAAATTCACACTTACTAAACTTGGCGTATAATTGATGATCTCTCAGTAACTACAAAGCCTTCTTTAGATACTCCTCATGTTCCTCCTTGCTCTTAGAATAAATCAGAATATCATCAATAAAAATTACTACCCATTGATCAAGGTAGGGCATGAACACATTGTTCATTAACTACATAAAAGTTACAGGAGCATTAGTTAGTCCAAAAGGTATCACAACAAATTCAAAGTGCCCATACTTGCTCTTGAATGTCGTCTTGTGGATGTCTTCATCCTTGATCCTCAATTGATGATAACCCGACCTGAGATTAATCTTCGAGAAATATTGAGCTCTTGATATCTGATCGAACAACTCATCGATCCTCGATAATGGGTACTTGTTCTTAATTGTGAGCTGATTCAACTAACGATAATCTATGCATAACCTCAACGATCCATTCTTCTTCTTAACAAAGAGAACAGGTGCCCCCCAAGGGGATGTACTCGGATGGATAAAGCCCGTCTCTAGTACCTCTAACAACTACTCCTTTAACTCCTTCAACTCAGTAGGAGACGTTTAGTAAGGAGCTTTAGAAATATGTGTAGCACTAGGAATCAGATTAATAGAAAAAGCAACCTCTCTCTCCGGGAGAAGACCTGGCAAATCTTCTGAAAACACATCAGGGAAATCTCTAACAATAGGAATATCCTTCAACTCCGGCTCTTTCTGCTTGGTCAGAGTAACCAATGCTAAAAATGCCTGACACCCCTTCCTTAACAACCTATTAGCCTGGAGTCTGCCTTAATACTTATGGTTGCCCTACTACTTCTCTGGTGGAGCTTGCTCAGAAATAAATGGACATTCTGAGATCCTGTGGTCTCTACTCCCGCATCGTAGGCACACGCCTAACTTCCTCCAACATTCTTCTAATTTATGGCCCGTCCTTTCATAATATTTGCACACTACCTTGGACGGGGTAGCCGGTGCAGCCTTCTTGTCATTCTCCCTTGGCTTCTTATCTTTTTGGAAATTTTGCCCACCATTGGGCCTCTTCTTGCCAGGAGCTGGCTTGAAGTTTCCGAAGCTAGTGGCTTGCTCCTTCCTCTTGTCCTTCTCTCGGATTCTATCGGTCATCTCCATGGTGTCCTCCAACACTTGTGCCTTACGCACAATCTCAACATAGGTATGAATCTCTAACGGTGCCAACTGATTAATATACTGCAGCCGCAGACCATTTAGAAATCATTTGACCTTCATCTTCTCAGAATAAACTAGATGTAACGACCAAAGATCCGAATACCAGGTCAAACCCGATATCACTCGGATCCTACGCCGCCACCCATGAGCTGGGAAGCTCAAAAGGGTTCAATAGGTGTCACGGGAGCGTACAAAAAACTAAAATAAATGCATAAATTAAAGTGCTGAAATTAAAATTTATTTTTATAAACAGATGTACATAATTTATATAGTTTCCAGTCCAGATATACATGTCTGAAAGGTACAGTGCAACAAAAGAAATGTATAAAGCCTTGGGGCATACCCCGACTGGCAGAAGCTAGCGACGCTAAGATCTCAGGCGCTGCTCAAGGCCTCCGAACAACGAGGAGGAACATCGACCTGAAAAGAAAAGAGGTGAGTCTCATCTCATTGGCTCAGTAGGGGTCCCACGGATCCCCACCACAACAAAATGAAATAAATAGTGCAGCAAGTAATAAAATATAAAGGACAGTAAAGCAGGAAAAGTAGTAAGAGAGCAGGAAAAGTAGTAAGAGAGCACACAAATAAACATGCTAAACCACTAACTGCCAAAAGCCTGCACAACATGGGGATACCTCGGGTATCGAACACAACCCACACTGAAGTGGATTCTCATAACTTGGGCCATACAAAGCTAGAACACGATGACCTATCTCGGAACATCTCTCCTAGGACATGAATACTACAATCTAGGCTACCATGTAGACCCTTAGTCGGTCAACGAAGGAACATGGCTACGCAGCCGGATCAAACTCTCAAAGACAGCAAGGAACCATGTCTCGATCACGTGTAACAAGGACACCAAGCCGCCAAAACATTGAACCTCGACAGAAGGAAACCTAAGTTGTAACCTCGCAGGTGACAGGACTACCTACTAGAAGCAAAGCTGGATGCGTCCACTGACGGCTTAGTCTGCGCCTTAGGTGTCTCTCTACTCGCCGCAGGCGGAAACTAAGACACACTAAGTACGTAACCACAGAACAAGGACTAGCTGGGGTCGCGCTCGTCAGCACGTGTCTGACTCCCCCAACCACGTGTGGACACATAAACTATGCGCTCTAAGTCAGGTCATCTAGCTAGTTGTCCCCCCAGCCCGGACTCAGGCTGCAAAGATGAGGGGCCCTACGGTAACCAGCCTAAAAAATGTCACACCGGGAAAGCTCTCCACCACTCCCAAGTGGGTCCACACACGCGTCAGCAGGAAAGCTACGACTAGTGGGAAAAGTCACTGGAGGTAAGAACTTGCTGAAGAAGCAGAAACCACAGAAGTACCACCGGTTCGTACTAATCTCCTCGTACGCATGTAACATGACATGAGGTGGCTATAGATGTATCGAAAAATCCTAGAACCTCTGACTGGGTGACTACTCTATGGATTGTCGATGCTACCGGCACAGATTGGAATCACCAACCCGCAAAACGTGGAAAGACTGAGTTGTGGGTTTACTGGGTCTGGGTGGCCAACCCACTAACCGCCCACAGTCCTGGGCGGCCACAATGGTGGCCGCCCCTCTGGGGCATGGGCGGCCAGGGCATTGGCCACCCAGCACAAAAGGGCAAACAGTGCTGGGCGGCCCAACTGTTGGTCACCCAGCCAATCTAGGCGGCCACTCCCTTGGCCACCCAGACACCTGGGCTACCTGGGTCTGGGTGGCCTAATCAATGGCCGCCCAGCCAATGACTGGGCGGCCAAAGGACCTCTAGCCGCCTAGACACCTAGGCGGCCAGAACCTTGGCCACCGAATAAGCTGGGCGACCAGCACTATGGCCGCCCAACTGGGCTTTTTGCAGTGAAGGGTCCCCTCCGGGGACCACTCCCGGAGGCTCATTCCCAAGCCCGACACGCCCATATTGGGCTCGGAAACCTTCGAAACACATGGGGGACCACCCCCGATCGTAATGACATACACAAAACCCGATTTGGGCTTGTCGATCCGAGCTCATGACCAAAAACATGCATTTTCCCCAAAAGGATGATAAACCCCTGATGTGGCACAACCAAGTGTGACACGATGTGGCTTGGACCTATAGTTGCAACCACGTAAACAAGTAATAACAGACTCAATGTTGGCGGAATTTCTCACACGGCGCACACTCCACCTGAAGGTGACTCGGGGATGAGAGTGAGAGTCCGAGGCGGGACCTCGCAGTTCTAGGGTTTGACTATGCTAGGGCTGACCCCCTGAGGGGTGGGGACTCCCATGTTCGTCAGTGGCCAGCACGCCGAGGGCGTGGGGTAGTCGGAGGCTCTCTCAACTCTCTCCGCAGCGGGACACACAAGCAAGTGGAATTGGGATCGGGCACTCACTCTCTGCCCGACGGGCAGTAAGAAAATGATACTAGATAAGCAAATGAAATGCCAGGAAGGGTGACCAAGTGCTCATCTGATTGGTTTGAATAAATCGATCCCAGTCGGAGACGAGGGCGAGCGGGGAAGCGTGGGCTCTCTACCCACACGCTGCGTCAGGGAAGCTTGACCTATGATATTTCTGTTACAGAACTACACCTCACGCAGGAGGGTTGATGATGTGACACAACATGCAGCGGAGGACAAAGATATCAATTTGATGTGTCGCGACTCCCTTGGACCTAGGATAGCAAGCAGCACTATGAGTCGGCAACGTCGCACATGCGGTTTCGCTCGCGGAAGCACACTCGGATCCGTAGAAGGACCGGCGATGGTGGTGAGGGTCCGAGGTTGGACCTCGGGGCTCCAAGGGTCGGCCGGATAGGGATAGATCCCAATGGGCCAGGGATGCCGGATTTCAAGGGCGGCCGGCACGCCGAGGGCGTGGGATGCAATGGCTCTCTCTCAACTCGCTCCGCGGTGAACACTTGATTGGATTGAATTATAGATCGAGCGCTTGTCTCACCTCCGACAGACAACTAAGAGCGATACTAAGCTAGCAATGGTAATAACCAGCAGCGAAGAGTGGCCAGGAGCTCACCTGATCGGCGTGAAGATGCCGATCCCGGTCGGAGACGAGGGCGAGCGGGGAAGTGTGCTCCCCGCACACTACGCCGGTGAAGCTTCAAAACCTGTTCAAGAGTACAATTACTACACCTCGCGCAGGAGGGTGATCTCGGGGGTGGGAATTGGTTAATTACAAACAAACACTACCACCACGTAGGGTGGGGCGGTAAGCCGGCCAGGCGGGGATGGGAGGACGGACCGAAATGGTAGAAAGGAAATCAATGTGGGTTCAGCTGCAATCTGGACGGCTGGACAGGGTGTTGTTGTTGGCTCTGTCCCGGGCTTGTCCGGACTCCGAATTGAGCGAAACCACCTCGCAATGCTTCCTGACTTGAAGCCGATGTTGTCTGAATTTTGGGGCGGCCTTTGGAGTCAGGGACTGGCAGCACTGGCGACTGAACCAGGACAGTTGGTGTGGTCTCTGGCCGGACCTGTTCTGTAGAAGTAGGTTGCAGATGCTGTCACGGGCGCTCCCGAACTCCGATTGGCACGAAATCAGCGGTGTCGTCTCCGTGGTCGAGGTAGCTTTCAGCTGGAGTTGGTGGGGCTGCGATCTGAGGCCGTGGACGATCGGTGTGCCCTGAAGAGTAGGCACTGGTCGCTGTAGGCTGCTGGAGGCAGATCCGCGCGACAGAGGGAGAAAATTCGGAACTCTGGCCCCGGGATGCCGAATGAGGTTCTGTTTCTTTCTCCTGGTTGGGGACAGATGGAGGAAGAACTTTGATGAAGGGCCGTGGGTCTGAATCCTCCACGATTAGCCGTGGTGCAGCGACGAACCGGGTTGCAGACTCTGGCCGCAGTGGCTACCAGATGCGAGCAGTGGATTGCAGAAGTTGTCCCGGCCGCTCCCGGATGCCGAATCACGAACCGTCAGAGTCGCTGGAACCGTGGACAAAGCCTCTTCACAGAAAAACTGACGGCAACACCTTCTGAGGTCGGGGTGGACAGGGGGACGCCGATGAGTGTATGCTGGTCGCAGAAGACTGGAGAAGGCAGCCTCGTGCGACTGGAGGAAAAAAATCAGAACTTGGGGTCCCGGATGCCGAATGTAGCTCTGCTTCTTTCTCCTGGTCCGGGACAGGGGGAGGAAGAACTTTGAAGAAGGAACTTCAGCCTGATTCCTTCGCCGTTGGTCGTGACGCAGCTTCCAATCGGGCTCAGGCTTTCTGCAGGTGGTGTCTGGCGCAGTCGGGGTAGGATAGCTCTCACGGGCGGCCACGAACTCGGAATTGCACGATTCTTCTTCGCCTGCGTAGTGGACTGGACGCCCTTTCCAGAAATGTATGGTACGCCACTGGATGTCGCCGTATGAATCCGGCACAGCTTCTGCAAGTCGTAGTTCGTTCTGCCACCTGCAGACTATCAAAGTAGAGGGAGGGGATGGTGGAAGATCTAGTGATAGGGGTGAGGATAGGCAATGGTGGAGATGGTGGTGTGGAAGGTAGATGGGGGTAGGGTGTTTTTGGGGGTGTGGAGGGGAATGGAGCAGGGGAGATGGAGGTCCAAGATGGTGGAGGGGAGGGGAGGCCGCGGTTAGGAGAGAGGGGGATGGGGGTGGTCGGCCAAGGCAATGGAGGTGGAGAGGGGTTGAGGGGTTCGACCCTAGGAGGGAGGGGAAGGGGGTGGACGACCTAGGGAGATGATGGGCTGTATTGGGGAGAGGAAGAGTCTTCTAGGGAGGTGGATGGTTGCTTGGGGAAGGGGGATGGATGCTTTGGGAAGGTGGAAGGGTGCTTGGGGAGGTGGAATGAGTAATGGAGAGAAGTAATGGGGCCTTGGGAGTTGAAGGGACTTGCCTAGGTGGCAAGTGAGGTGGCAAGGGGTGAGGAGAGAGGGGAATTTCGAACTAGAGAGAGAGGGAGGGAGGAGAGAGAGGGGGTTCGCCCCTAGGAGAGAGGGAGTGAGAGAATTAGAGAGAGAGAGAGAGAGATAGACTCAAAGGGGATTCAAGTGGATTTCAAGCTTTCATTCATTCATCAATTACCCTCTTCAAGTGGGGGATTGGGGTCCTTATATAGGAAACCCACAATTTACAATAAGTCCTCACATTGTGGACAACTGACAGAAGACCAAAGGTTGGGGAAGGGGGCGCCCATGGGCCAGGCCCAATGAACAGGCCCAATAACCTACTAAGCTAGTTAATGAAACTTGGACTTAGGTAAATGACTAACTAACTTAGGTAATAGACTCAATAAAGGGAAAATTACATAGATAAGACTCAAGAAAAATGAGAGAACTACATGGCTATACTCAGAAAATGATGGCGAACAAAATGGCGAGCAGCAGGACCATGTGAAGGGGTAAGCGATGTCCCCATCATACTCCCGGGGTGCGGAGAACTCGACTCCGTCGAGTAAGGGCCCACCGGGGAAGCAGCTCAGGGCGACCTGCAATCTCCAAAACCAACCTGCACCTGCGACCAGGGGACGGCTCTTCATCCTCTCAAGGCGGCCCGGACACACCCTCATGCTGGCGATGGAACCCTGCTTGCATAGTATTGCCCCTCTGTGTACACGTCGGGCTCTCAAGGCTGTTTTGTGGAAGCACTCCGGGGTGTCCCTCTTAAAGGAAGTTATAGGCTCAAAGTACTCACTGGGATTCACCGCGGTGCCCATGTAGGGTGCCGGATCAGCCGCATGATAATTGGGGTATATCCCATAGCCCATTAGTAAATCTAATCCATAAGCCAGGTTTGCCAAAGCCACTTGGAACATGAAAGGTCCAAGTCCTCGTGCCCTTGATTTGGAGGTGGCCCTAAGATAGAGTCGTTCCAATGCCACCATCGCGAGGTTACCTCCTTGGATTTCAAAGTGCCACCCGTGAGTTATAGCCCGCTCATTATGATCGTCACTACCCATATTTGGATGCTTGCTTGAATGAGTATGCTTTGAGTGATGGTGCGGTGGGGGTGGGAAGTATGTGGTATGCAAAGGGGGACCGGGGCAACCATACATAGACCTATCATTCATGGATGTGATGAGGCATCTTGTGGACTCAGGGGGGCCTGGGAAATCATAGGCGGATCTATTGTGTATGGCTGTGAGAATTACCGGGGGACCCGGACATCCACGTGTGCTCCATTCAAGTGTAAGGGCTATGAAGAATGTGGGTGGACCAGTACAACCAAATGTAGGCCAGTTATGCATTGAGCCTAAACTGTGCGTGACATGCATGGGAGGGCTGGACTCGTGACCCTTGTCGAATGATGTGACATACCAAGATGGGTGCTTTCTTCTCCTAGAGATGATGACCATGTGTGTGGGTATGGGGTTGCTTTTAAGCTCCCATTTGTAAGGGTCGAAGGGATCATAGTAGGTATGCATCATGGGGTGGGGCACTACCTTGTTCCCTAGGTGTATACTGCCCATGGTTATGGTTCCCTTGGTGTGGACTGGGTCTAGGACGAGGTGTGTTGGTTCAAGCATGGTTGGTGAGGGTAGGAGGGAGTGGGTGGTGGGTAGGGCGGCAGGTCCCATGGATTCATTGTCTTCCACGGGGTGGGATCAAAGGGGTCATGGAATGTGTTACCAAGGGTGAGGTATTCTTTCACCTCAAGGTCTCCAAATGATGGTGAGTCCTCCTCCTCAAATGTAGTAATTGAACCGAAGTTCGAGGAGGGTTGGTTGGTCATGTTTGGAGGGCTTGGCATCCTACCCGAAATAAGTAACTCCAATTCGCGGATAGCATCGGGCTCTTCGGGTATGGGGAGGGATAAAAGAAGGTCGCTAGTGTAGCAACCCACAGTGTAAATGGAAGAGATGGACCCGACACATAGATGTAGGAGGTTAAGACTCCTAGGTTGGTCGGCTACCGTGGTCAACATGCCAGTTAGCTTCATTTGCCAAGTTAGACCCTCAAGAAAATCCCCTAATGTTTCCACCTGATAGGATGATTGGATTGTGGTGTGATAGGTGGATACGGGTACTATAGGAAGATTTTGCTCCATGGGTGGGTAAGCATGGACCACGAGATCTCCCAATGGGTTCTCCTTTAGCCAACGTGAAAGGGGTTCTCCTATGATAAGCTCGGTCCTTATTAAGGAGGGTGGTGTAAGGTGAAGACCACCATGTGAAGTTCCTTCTTCTTCCTGGACATGGGCGATCTCTATGGCGGGGGTTGGTGTGTTCACCTCTATGGGGTCGGGTATGGGAATCATGGGTTCCTCTATCAAGGAGGTGAGATGGTTCCTTGAGGGTGGGGTGGTGAGGGTAGGTGTGTGGTACCCCCGGGGTGGGAGGTAAAGGGGAACTTGGTTTGGGATCGGTAAGGGGAGAAGTGGGGGCCTAGGTTGGGGTTGGGTAGGGATTGGTAGTGGAAGATGGATGGGTTGAGGAGGATTGGGTTGATTGGTTTTAGGGGGTGTGTCTCTTTTAGGGGAAGATGGAGGGGTGGTTTTGGGGACCAAGGAAGTTTGTGGAGTGTGGGTTGGTGGGAGAGTTTTGGGTGGGGTGGTGGTGGCCATCATGGGCCTAGGTGGAGTGGACATGGGGTCCATACGGGTTGGAATGGTGAGGGTGGAGTGAGCCATGATGCTTCCTCCACTTGGGATGGGAACTTCTTGGCCTAACCCATGATATTGTGATTCATACTCCTCTTCCCAATCGGGGGAGGCCTCATATTCCTCAACTTCAATCTCATTCCTTTGTGGTGTGGGGGTCTTGCTCTCCAGGGGAGTGGGAAGGCCTTTTGGTGATGGGGTGGTGCAAGTTGGAATTATTTGGGGTGGTGGAGTTTGGACCCTAAGGGAGGTGGAGATATTCTTAATCTCAATCCTTAGTTCTTCTAATGAGTCTTGGGGTCTTTTGGGTGGTGGGGTTTGGGTCCTAGTGGAGGCCTTGGGTTGACTGGGAGGAAAAGGGGGAGTGGGAGTGCTCCTCGGGTTATGGTCCTCACGGTAGGAGTGGGACGGTCGGGGAGCGTAGATCTTCCTAAGCTCACTCTTCATCTCTTCCCATGAGTGAATGGGCTCTTGCCCCCAAACCCTTCTGAATCTCTCTTTGTGTTCCCACATTTTCTTAGCTAGACCCCGAAGTCGTGCCTTGGCCCTGCGGACTCTCTCGGATCCATATACCCAAGTTCTTTCAAAGTCCCTTTCCATGATATTCTCCCACCTAAGATAGGCATGAGGATCTCCATCAAAATGAAGGTCCTCATCTACAATGTAGTCCATGTGGAGGGGGTCAATCGGACCATTTGGCCAACGAGGGGTATGCATGATGATCGGGTGATGAATGCAACTGCCCTAGGACAAGACTTAGTAGAGACAAGTCTAGAACTTGCTCTGATACCAATTTGATGTGACACAATATGCAGCGGAGGACAATGATACTAGTTTGATGTGACGCGACTCCCTTGGACCTAGGATAGCAAGCAACACACGAGTTCGGCAACGTCACACTAGCGGACTCACTCGCGTAGGCACACTCGGGTCCGAAGGAGGACCGACGATGGCGGTGAGGGTCCGGGGGTTGGACCTCATGGTCCCAAGGGTTTGGCTAGCTAGGAAGGGACCCCAATGGGCCAGGGATGCCCGATTTCAAGGGCGGCCGGCACGCCGAGGGCGTGGGATGCAATGGCTCTCTCTCAACTTGCTCCGCGGCGAACACAAGAATTGATTGAATTGCGGGTCGGTCGCTCGTCTCACTTCCGACGGGCAACTAAGAGCGATACTAAGCTAGCAATGGTAATAACCAGCAGCGAAGAGTGGCCAGGAGCTCACCTGATCGGCGTGAAGACGCCGATCCCGGTCGGAGACGAGGGCGAGCGGGGAAGTGTGCTCCCCGCACACTGCGCCGGTGAAGCTTCAAAACCTGTTCAAGAGTACAATTACTACACCTCGCGCAGGAGGGTGATCTCGGGGGTGGGAATTGGTTAATTACAAACAAACACTACCACCACGTAGGGTGGGGCGGTAAGCCGGCCAGGCGGGGATGGGAGGACGGACCGAAATGGTAGAAAGGAAATCAATGTGGGTTCAGCTGCAATCTGGACGGCTGGACAGGGTGTTGTTGTTGGCTCTGTCCCGGGCTTGTCCGGACTCCGAATTGAGCGAAACCACCTCGCAATGCTTCCTGACTTGAAGCCGATGTTGTCTGAATTTTGGAGCGGCCTTTGGAGTCAGGGACTGGCAGCACTGGCGACTGAACCAGGACAGTTGGTGTGGTCTCTGGCCGGACCTGTTCTGTAGAAGTAGGTTGCAGATGCTGTCACGGGCGCTCCCGAACTCCGATTGGCACGAAATCAGCGGTGTCGTCTCCGTGGTCGAGGTAGCTTTCAGCTGGAGTTGGTGGGGCTGCGATCTGAGGCCGTGGACGATCGGTGTGCCCTGAAGAGTAGGCACTGGTCGCTGTAGGCTGCTGGAGGCAGATCCGCACGACAGAGGGAGAAAATTCGGAACTCTGGCCCCGGGATGCCGAATGAGGTTCTGTTTCTTTCTCCTGGTTGGGGACAGATGGAGGAAGAACTTTGATGAAGGGCCGTGGGTCTGAATCCTCCACGATTAGCTGTGGTGCAGCGACGAACCAGGTTGCAGACTCTGGCCGCAGTGGCTACCAGATGCGAGCAGTGGATTGCAGAAGTTGTCCCGGCCGCTCCCGGATGCCGAATCATGAACTGTCAGAGTCTCTGGAACCGTGGACAAAGCCTCTTCACAGAAAAACTGACGGAAACACCTTCTGAGGTCGGGGTGGACAGGGGGACGCCGATGAGTGTATGCTGGTCGCAGAAGACTGGAGAAGGCAGCCTCGTGCGACTGGAGGAAAAAAATCAGAACTTGGGGTCCCGGATGCCGAATGTAGCTCTGCTTCTTTCTCCTGGTCCGGGACAGGGGGAGGAAGAACTTTGAAGAAGGAACTTCAGCCTGATTCCTTCGCCGTTGGTCGTGAAGCAGCTTCCAATCGGGCTCAGGCTTTCTGCAGGTGGTGTCTGGCGCAGTCGGGGTAGGATAGCTCTCACGGGCGGCCACGAACTCGGAATTGCACGATTCTTCTTCGCCTGCGTAGTGGACTGGACGCCCTTTCCAGAAATGTATGGTACGCCACTGGATGTCGCCGTATGAATCCGGCACAGCTTCTGCAAGTCGTAGTTCGTTCTGCCACCTGCAGACTATCAAAGTAGAGGGAGGGGATGGTGGAAGATCTAGTGATAGGGGTGAGGATAGGCAATGGTGGAGATGGTGGTGTGGAAGGTAGATGGGGGTAGGGTGTTTTTGGGGGTGTGGAGGGGAATGGAGCAGGGGAGATGGAGGTCCAAGATGGTGGAGGGGAGGGGAGGCCGCGGTTAGGAGAGAGGGGGATGGGGGTGGTCGGCCAAGGCAATGGAGGTGGAGAGGGGTTGAGGGGTTCGACCCTAGGAGGGAGGGGAAGGGGGTGGACGACCTAGGGAGATGATGGGCTGTATTGGGGAGAGGAAGAGTCTTCTAGGGAGGTGGATGGTTGCTTGGGGAAGGGGGATGGATGCTTTGGGAAGGTGGAAGGGTGCTTGGGGAGGTGGAATGAGTAATGGAGAGAAGTAATGGGGCCTTGGGAGTTGAAGGGACTTGCCTAGGTGGCAAGTGAGGTGGCAAGGGGTGAGGAGAGAGGGGAATTTCGAACTAGAGAGAGAGGGAGGGAGGAGAGAGAGGGGGTTCGCCCCTAGGAGAGAGGGAGTGAGAGAATTAGAGAGAGAGAGAGAGATAGACTCAAAGGGGATTCAAGTGGATTTCAAGCTTTCATTCATTCATCAATTACCCTCTTCAAGTGGGGGATTGGGGTCCTTATATAGGAAACCCACAATTTACAATAAGTCCTCACATTGTGGACAACTGACAGAAGACCAAAGGTTGGGGAAGGGGGCGCCCATGGGCCAGGCCCAATGAACAGGCCCAATAACCTACTAAGCTAGTTAATGAAACTTGGACTTAGGTAAATGACTAACTAACTTAGGTAATAGACTCAACAAAGGGAAAATTACATAGATAAGACTCAAGAAAAATGAGAGAACTACATGGCTATACTCAGAAAATGATGGCGAACAAAATGGCGAGCAGCAGGACCATGTGAAGGGGTAAGCGATGTCCCCATCAGTTGATCACGGAGAGGGGATGAATTTAATTACAACCAAAATCTACCTCCACGCAAGGAGGGGCCTTCAGCCGGCCAGGCGCGGGGTGTGGAATTTGCGGGGACCCAGTTCTGCCCTGACTAAACCTACTGGACAGCAAGCCGGTGTCGGGGGTGCCACGGACTCTTTCGATCACTACAGGAGGCGGGGCTGGTGCAGAATGGATTGAGGATGGGCCTGGATCTTGTAGTAGGTTTCGTGGGCCGTCCGGAAGCCGATCGGGGTCGCTACAGGCCAGGAACCACGAATCGGTCCTGCTCTATCCTGTCTGGTCCTGACTAACAGCAGGTCAACGTCGAGGGTGCCACGGGTTTCTCCAATCGCTGTAGGAGGTGAGGCCGGTGCATAATTGATCGAGGACGGGCTTGCATCTTGCTGTAGGCTTCGGGGGTCGTTTGGAAGCTGATTGGTGTCGTTGCAAGCCAGTAACCACGAACCGATCTGGCTCTATCTTGTCTGGGCCTAACAGATAGCAGGTCAATGTCGAGGGCGCCACGGGCTCCTCCTATCGCTGGAGGAGACGGGACCGACGTAGAACTGACCAGGGATGAGGTTGCTACGTGCGGTGGGAGGCGGGGATCCCATATGAGGTCAGTGGTGGTCGCAATGATCAGAAGAGTGTGGAGGGGTCCAACCTGAGAACAGAGAGAACAGCGTGCGCGCGCCGGGGAAAACAGTCGGATGGGGGTGCTCCAGTGGCCAAATGCTTCCCTCCTTCCTGGTGCTGGGAGATGACTTGCGGGGTATCACCTGGGTTGAAGGGCATGATCGGAAGCTTGGAGAGGAGGTTGTGGGGGGGTCTGCAACTCAGCTCTGGTTGTCCACCAGAGGCAGACTGCACAATTGGACGGAAATCGCTCCTCTGGTCATCTCCGATGTCGATTGAAGGTGCGTGAGCTTCCATTGCGATGTTGATTCGGAGAGTAATCCACCAGTGTAGGGCTGGCCGCCTAGAGCTTCTCAGGGAATGCTGGGGTGGTGCTGCAACTGGGATGTCAATTTTGATGTTGCTGCTATCTGGGTAGTAGTGGGAGATATGTAGTGAGAAGGGGAAGATGAGAGGGAGGAAGGGGTGGGAAGGGGTTGGGGGCTCTCCTTGGTGAGAGGGGAGATAGGAGAGGCTGTAACCAGGCTGAGGGAGGGAGGAGAGGGCTGCGGGGCGGAGGAGCTAGCAGAGGGGAGAGGAGTGGGGAGAAATTCTGCCAAGGGGTGGGGAGAGAGAGGGGGTGCAAGGTGGCAAGGAAGGGAGAAGTTTTCTTGAATTTTTTTGGCTCTAATGGAGGGCAATCAATGGGAGATCTAGGGAGTGAGGAAGGATGTGATGGGAGGGGGGAAAGTCCACCTTGGAGGCTGTGAGAGTTATGGGGAGTGGTTGGGGTTGTATTGGGAAAAGAAATGTTAACTTGGGGAGATGTGGGAATTTCTATGGCAATGGGTGGAGTGATGGGGGTGGTTGGAGTTAATGAGGGTTGAAAATGGGAGTAGGAGGGGCCCTTGATGAGGTGGAGGGGAGAGATGGGGGGGTGGCCTCCACTCTTGGGTAGAGAGAGAGGGGGGCACAAGTTTGTAGAGTAGAGAGAGAGGGAGTGGTGGAGAGAGGGGAGAGAGAGAGAGAGAGGGAGAGAGGGGAGGAGAGTCACACTCCTAGGGGGAAGAGAATTCACTCAAGGTGGATCTCATTTTTTCATGCATCAAAATTGTTACAAATGGAGGGGGGTTGGGTCCTATTTATAGGCACCCAATCTTTTACCGGACAAAAATGCCCCTAGCATTCATACAAAATATCGAAGCTATCCTATGCAACAGATATAGGCCCAACTAGGATACTAAGGCCCAATCAAGCACAAACAAGGGAAATTGGACTCATGTCTACATGACTCAATAAAGGAAAATACATAAATAAGACTCAAAAAGTAAAGATAACATGAAATAATTATCGCCGAGCTTCCTTAAAGATGTGCAGGCGACTCTAACCATAGGGAGTGGTGCGAGATGTCCCCATCAAATCTCCCGGGGTGAGGAGATCTTGACCCCGTCGAGTATGGGTCCAGCTGGCTGTGGTAGGGCTCCAAAACGTCCGGGTCCAGGTGTAGCAGGTCCTCCCGGCTCAACCACGTGCCTTCAGTCGGAGGACGGTTCTTCCACCTCACAAGATAGCACTGGTGCACCCTATTCTTGGTGACGGTGCTCTGCTCGTCCAGTATCATCTCCACTTGCTCGCGTCGATCCCTCAGGCTGATAGGTGGATTCTCACCGGGGGTGTCTCTCGCAAGGGCAGGTATAGGCTCAAGATTGTCACTAGGTGCCACTGTGGGGCCCTTATAGGGTGCCAGATCTGCCACATTGAAAGCAGGATGTACCCCATAGCCTTCCAGTAGGTCCAGCTCATAAGCATTGTTGCCAAGTAATCTCAGAACTTGGAAAGGTCCTGACCCTCGTGCCCTCAGCTTGGAGGCGGCCCTGGGGAAGAGCCGCCCCGTCCTCACCATCACAGAGTCGCCTACTTGGAATTCTAAGTGGTGCCTGTGAGCATCTGTCTGCTTCTTGTAAGCCTCATTACTCTTCCCTATGTGCTTGTAAATGTCATCATGTAACTCTTTGATGTGTTGTGGAAAGGACTTGGCAGAGATAGACACTCTAGCATGTGGGGGAAGGGGAATAAGCTCAGAGGGCTTCCTAGGCCTATAACCATGGACGACTTCAAATGGACTCTTGCCTATTGACCTATTGACAGAATCATTGTAGGCAAATTCAGCTTGGGGTAAGAGAAGATCCCAATTCTCGGGGTGGTCCCCAACTAAGCAACGAAGTAGACTCTCTAGGCTTCGGCTGATGACCTCAGTTTGGCCATCTGTTTGAGGGTGGTAGGCCGTGGAGAACTTGAGGATGGTGCCCATTAAGTGCCAGAGGGTTTTCTAAAAGTAGCTAGTGAACTTTACATCTCGGTAGGACATGATGGTTTTATGTAGACCATGGAGTCGGACCACCTCATCAAAGAATACGCGGGCTACCCTAGAAGCATCTGTGGTCTTGGAACATGGGATAAAGTGAGCCATTTTGGAGAACCTATCAACCACCACAAAGATAAAATCATGTTTACGAAGGGTCCTAGGTAGGCCGAGGACAAAGTCCATGCTCAAGTCTTGCCAAGGTCGGTCGGGGATGGGGAGGGATGTGTAGAGACCGGTGTTTTGCCTTACCTGCTTGGCCGAGGCACAAGTGCGACACTGACCCACGATTTTGGTGACGTCCCTCTTAAGGCTTGGCCAATAGAACTGCCTCTCAACTAACTCAATGGTCTTTTGGACCCCAAAGTGACTAGCAATGCCACCACCATGTAGTTCCCAAACCAAGAAGTCCCGAAGGGAAGTCTGGGGTATACACAGCCTAGTCCCTTTGAAGAGATACCCATCTTGGAGTAAAAATCCCTCATGTTCCTTGTTGGGCTGGGTGGATAGGGTGGTGTAGTGACTCCCAAAGTCAGGGCAACTAGGATACTCCTCTTTGAATCGCTCAAACCCCGTGACCTCCACTTGGACAGTGGAGAGTAAGGCTACCCGTCTACTTAGTGCATCGGCGGCGCAATTTTCACCACCCTCTTTGTACTTTAAGACAAAAGTGTCGGCCTGGATGTACTCAACCCAATAGACATGACGAGGATTAAGCTTTTGTTGGGTGTTGAGGTATTTCAATGCATCATGGTCTGAAAAGATCACGAACTCCTTGGGCAATAGGTAGTGTCTCCAATGTCAAAGGGATTAGACTACGGCGTACAATTCCTTATTGTAGGTTGAGTACCTTGTTCTAGCCACGTAAAGCTTCTCACTAAAATAGGCTACGGGATGGCCCTCTTGGCTAAGAATGCCTCCAATGCCTACCCCGGAAGCATCACAAGTGACCTTGAAGACTTTGGAGAAGTCGGGTAGACATAGGATTGGGGCTTGGGTCATCTTCTCTTTGAGTTCCTGAAATGCTTTGGAGGCTGCCCTAGTCCACAAAAAGGTCCCCTTCTTGAGGCAATCTGTGATAAGGGCGGTCACGGTGCTAAACCCACTGATGAACCTTCTATAAAAGGTGGCTAGCTCATGAAAGCTTTGGGCATCATGGAGGGTCTTGGGCTCGGGCCAATCAAGAACAGCTTGGACCTTCTCGGGGTCCATGGATACCCCTTGGGCTGTGACAATGAATCCTAGGAAGGCTAGTTAGCTGGCCATGAAGTGACACTTCCCAGGATTGGCGAAAAGGCTTTCTTTTCTAAGAGCGGTGCAACCTTGTCTGAGGTGATCAAGGTGGGCTTCCTTAGATTGGCTATAGATGAGGATGTCGTCAAAGTAGATGACAAGGAAGACGCCGATGAAAGGGTGGAGGACCTCGGTCATGAGGCGCATGAAAGTGCTAGGTGCGTTGGAAATCCCGAAGGGCATGACAAGCCACTGATTGAGACCATCCTTGGTCTTAAAAGTGGTCTTCCACTCGTCCCCGGGTCTAATCCGAACTTGATGGTAATCACTTTTGAGGTCAATCTTAGAGAAAACTGTGGCTCCAGCAAGCATATCTAGCATATCATCTAGTCGGGGGATGGGAAACCTATATTTGACTGTGATTTTATTGATGGCCCAACTATCCACGCACATGCGCCAAGTTCCATCCTTTTTGGGTGTGAGGAGGGCCGGGACGGCACATGGGCTCTTGCGAATTTGGAAGAAACCTTTCTTGATGAGTTCCTCAATTTGCCTCCTAAGTTCGGCATGCTCGATGGGGTTGAGGCGATAGTGAGGGAGGTTGGGTAGAGTGACTCCAGGGACAAAGTCGATGGCATGTTGCACATCGTGCATGAGTGGCAGGCTATCCGGGAGCTCATCGAGGAACACATCGTGGAACTCCTCAAGGAGTTGTCAGATTTCCACCGGGTGTTGGTCTAGTGGGGTGGATTTCCCGAGACAAAGGACAATGGCGCACACTTGGGCCCCTTGATTGATTTCCTCCTCTGGCTCTTGCTTGGTGATGAGGTATATGCTCCTAGTAGTCCCAAGGGTCAAGCTTGGGCTAGGACTCGAGGGGGTGGGGTTTGGGATGGAAGTAGGGGCGATGGGCCCTTTTAGGAAGGGCGGTACCCTCTTGGGGAGGGGACGGGGAGGCGAAGGATTGAGTTGGATTTTCTTCCCCTCATGGGTGAAAATGCAAGTGTTTGTCTTCCCAATGAAGGTGGCATCTACATCATATATCCAAGGTCATCTTAGAAGTATGCTCCCCACTTCCATGGGTAGAATGTCACACCAAACTTGATCATGGTAGGATTGGAATGTGATGGGAACAAGGCAACGAGTGCTAATGAGTACAGATGTGGCATCAATCCAAGCTACCCGGTATGGGCTCGGGTGTGAGGAGATGGTGAGGCCTTGAAGCTTGATGGTGTCAGGGGACACCACATTCACACTACTCCCATTATCTAAGATGACTTTCCGGGCATGGTATCCTATCCGGATGAAGGTGTAAAAGATAGTGGTTCTTCGCCAATCTTGTTCTTGGTCATGGGTGAGGGTGGACCTAACCACACCGAGGCGGGGGTTGGGAGATGGGAGGGGTGGCTCTTAGTTGTACTCATGATATTGGGTCTCATACTCCTCCACCCAATCGGGGGAGGCCTCGTGCACCTCTACTTCTCCCTCGATCTCAACTTGGGGTAAAGGGTTAGTCTTCTCTATAAGCAAACTCGACAATCTTTTTGTAGGACATTGGTTGGCAAAGTGCCCATATCCGAGGCATCTAAAGCATTGCTACCCACTATTGCGGTTAGGGGTAACTCTAGTGGGAGGGGGAGTCACTCCCAGGTTGGGTCGGGTGGAGGTGATATTGGGAGAGCCACTCGGAGGACGGGTTGGAGGGATCCCACTAGGAGGGGCTGTTCGGACGGGAGGAGTCCCATTGGGATTGGGAAGGAGGCCCTGTTGGAGGGGTGGTGTGTTGGTCCGAGGAGCCATGGGCTTGGGGTCCGTCACCCGAGAGGGAGCAAATCGGGAGTAACAAGAGAATTTCTCGACGTCCCGGGCTATTTGATAGGCATGCTCTAAGGTGGTCACATCACGCATGAAGAGCTCCTTTTTGATGTGGAATTGAAGCCTATTCTTGAACCAAGATAGTGTGATGGTGTGGTCCTCTTGAACTCCGCATTTAAGAAGGTAGTAATCAAACTTCTCGATGTACTCCGTCATGGTCTTCCCTTCTTGGGTTAGGCTCTGTCATTCATCTAGGAGGGTTTGATGATAGGAGGGGGGGACATATTTGATCCTAAGTTGCTCCTTCATGTCATCCATTGTGGCGATGGGAGCTTGTCTTATAACTACTTTCAATACCTCAACATTCAACCAATGGGTCTTGGCAAACTTAGTGAGTCGCATTTTTGCTAGCCGGATTCTCCTTTCTTCGGACATGGGATACCAATCAAAGTATTGGTACATGGAAGCCTCCCAATCTAGATACACACTAGGGTTGTGGGATCCATCAAAAGTGGGGGCTTTGACTTTCACGAGCCTCAAGAGGTGGTCATCTAGATTGTCCCGGGGGTACCTATCATTTCATCTAGGGTGTGGGTTCCTTCCATACTCGGGTGGGTGGTCAGGATTTAAGTCTCCCATGATTGGTCCCTCATGAGGGGGGGTGCCCTCCTATCATTTGCCCTTGATGCATGCCCATTTTCCCTGAGTTGGCCGAGTTGGATAGTTATGTCATCAAGCCGCCCTAACACGGTGGTGACGACCTCCATGAGGAAATCGACGCGGCCTTGGAGGTCGTCCCCGTTGGTAGTGGGGTTTCCTTGGGGATTGGGATCCATTGGGGAAGTCCAGGAAGAGGGATCGAGCTAGTAATCGGTCCCTCTACGGGTGGACATGCAGCAACGGGTTGGCTATGCACGGGTGTGAACCTATTTGCTACCTAGTGCAAGTGTGCCCTAGGACTAGACTTGTGAGAACAAGCCTACGACTTGGTCTGATACCACTTGATGTGGCACAACCAAGTGTGACACGATGCACCTTGGACCTATAGTTGCAAGCACGTAAACAAGTAATAACGGACTCAATGTTGGCTAGATTTCTCACACGGCGTGCACTCCACCCGAAGGCGACTCGGGGATGATAGTGAGGGTCTGGGGTGGGACCTCGTTGTTCTGGGATTTGACTATGCTAGGGCTGACCCCCTGAGGGGTGTGGACTCCCACGTTCGTGTTGGATCTCTATTTTGATGATGACACACTATGAATCTTAATGTAATTATGTGAGCACTAAGACTTGAAAATATTGAACATGTATCACATTCACTTGACAAGAAATGGTACCACTATAGACAGGTTGAAGCATCAAGTGATGCATCGATGCAGCATAACATATCAAAGTACCAGCACTAGACAACAGGTCGAAGCACAGTGCAATGCATCGATGTAACAGTGTGATGCATCGACGCAACAGTGTAGTGCATCGACGCAGTCATGCACACAGAAGCTATTTCTAGAAGCTCGCCTTCATTGCTGTATTGACGTAACAGAGCTGCACCGACGTATCAAGTCCAAAACCAGCTCTCGAATCACACCACTTCGAAGCGTCAGAATACTATATCGACGCACCAAGCTTCAGTGTTCAACTAAAGCATTGACGCATCAGAGTAGTGCTCCGACGCACTAAGCCCAAGATCTGCATTTGAACGTTACTACGTCGAAGCATCATGGAACTGCATCGACGCACCAAATGTCTACTAGAAGCCATGGGTCTAAAAGCCTTTCATTCTCACTGCACCGACACATCAAGTTGCTGATCGACGTAGCTTCACTCTTTTCTCCACAACGTGAGAACCCGAGTGGATCACGTGCCAGTGACTTCAAGCCAGTTAGCGCTCAACCCAAACCACGTGGCTGAATTCTGGATAGATAAAGTTGACAGAATATTCTCTTGCCACCTGGACCAATGGAGTAATTTGTCTATGGATCAGTTTTTCAAGTGGAGATTGATTTTTATGCACTACATATAAATGTGTCTTCCGTATTCGAAGAAGGGGTCATAAGGCAAGAAAGAAGAAAAAGACAGAACAACGTGAAGAAGTAGCGAAGAAAAGAGAGAAATCTGGGAAGATCAGAGTGAGCATTTTTTTTGGTGAGAAGATCTGATGGGACATCGAAGCAAGCAATTTCATTTACCTTTGTTTAGATATTGTTTGGAATGTATTTGGGTGTGTATTTGTATTTATGGATATTTATGAGTGTAATTGGGTCAAGAGTGTAATATGGGCTAAAACTTCATGTAAGAGGTCCAATTGCCAAAATGGGCCTCAAGACCTTGTTGACACCTAGAAAATCAACAGGGGTGGAAGCATAACTGAAAAAAAAGATCAGACCAACAGTGGAAGACCACTGATGAAGCTCGTCAACCATTCACCCGGCTAAAGCCTTTGTCGGCCAAAGCTGATGCCCGGTGCCGATGTCATTCAGACGGCAGCACCGATGAAGCCGCAGTCACTCGACTGATGAGACCTCCCAGCCTTTTAAGAAGAGCTGTACTACTGCTTCGTCCGAGGATCCACGGATGATATGTCAGGGTAAGCCAGATGTCAGCTTACTGATGGATGTAATATGAGATAAAGATGAAACCGGCACCGACAGATAAAGATTGTCAGGGCTCCTACAAAGTCAGAATAGAAGAGCAACCCTCTCCACAGATTACATACCCGGCCGAAGTTTGTCAGACTGAAGCTGATGTCTGGTCTTGTCACCGTTCGGATGACAATGCCGATGAAACATATCCGGTTTTGTCGTCATTCAGACGGCAATACTGATTAAACCCCTGTTTGTCAACTGATGGAACCTCAAGATGAGCTCAACAAAGTTATGACACTATTAAAGGGGCCTCCTTCGGTCCTTATGAAAGTCAATTCAAAAGTCTTAGGAGCCAAGGCAATTATGAGGCCTAAAAGCACCAAATGGGCCGGCCGATTGGGCTTCTGAGAATGGCGCCGGGAGCCTCAACGAAGGGCTACTTGTCGTGCCGGGAGATGTCTCGAATGGAACTGGACACACCGACTGCCCTCCACCGAGAGCACAGAAGGATGAGACCTATATAAACATACCCCCTTTGAAAGAAAAGGGGATCGGAGGATCGGAGGATCGGAGGATCGGAGGATCAGAAGCCAGACCATCGATCAAAAAGAAAGAAAGAGAGAAGAGACCAGAGAGAGAGAGAGCCTCCTCCGCTGAAAAAGAAAGAGAGAAGAGACCCATTCCCAGGGAAGAAGCTCCAGGTGGGCATCCGGGGGAGGGAGAGGAGTCAATGCTCCACCCTCCCTCATGTTTGTTTTCTCTTTTCTTCTATTTCATGTAATACTTTCGAATCTTATCTCGATTCATGCAATGTAGCCGAAATATCTCGGCATCTATCTGTTCCCCTTTCCCTCACTCTCTCCCTGTAATCGGTTTGGGTATGAGAATGATGTTTCATATGGGTTTTCTAACCATGTGCCTTCCGTGATGGGCATCATCAAACGAATGGATATATATGTATGATGGGCTGTAGTTTGAGCTTGATTTTTGCTTCTTCTTCTTAAGCCCTATTGCTATTCCCCGTGTTATCTGTAAATCAATAGCATGATGATCAGTTTCGTCTGTGTCTTTTCTCTGCCTCGTAGCACTATTATTGCTCACCCCAGAGCCCGGAACAGACTATTCCTTGGCTGCTGGGATGAAACCGCGCTGTGCAATGATTGAGGCTTGAGAAACTCCGGGGTTCCGAGCCTATGTGTCTCCTTCGTTGATGTCACAGAAGTCGCCTCTGGGGCCAGAGACAGCTATCTCTTGGTTCCCAGGGTGACGAATGACCATATTAAGTCTGTCCCCAAGCTCTGCATGATAACGGCGATGAACAGGGGTATTCAGACTTTGGCCTCCCAGATGCCTCTCAAATCCCAATACTCCTCTGGATTCTAGACCTAATCCAACTCAAAGTGGATGCTTCGGGCAGCTCAGAGCCCATAGAGTCCATCACTTTCAGCCCAAACTACCATTAGGACCAGAAAATAGAGTACCGTAAGCTCTGTTCTGATC